>PITA01009154.1:0-79633 GCA_004023965.1 Spilogale gracilis | reverse complement strand
GAAGGAAAGGGAAGGAAGGAAGGGAAAAAAAGAGAGGGGAGAAGGAGGGAGAGAAGGAGGGAGGGAGAAAGTTAAGAAGGCAGGCAGACAGACTTGAGAAGTTCCACAGAAAGCAGTTTAAATCTACTTATTTGACAGTGGAGTCATTTATTCATGAACCACCTATGGTCATTCTCACTTTCTATACAGTTTGCCAACCAGTTTTATAAAACTATATTGATCAGGAAAGAAAAGGAGCAGGGGCACCTCCATGGTTCAGTCCGTTAAGCATCTGCCTTTGGCTCAGATCCTGATCCCAGAGTCCTGGGATCCCTGAGGCCCATATCAAACTCCCTCTGCCTCTGCTCCTCCCTGAACCATGTTCCTGCTCCTCTCTCTCTCCCACTCTCTCGAATAAATATTTTTTAAAAAAAGCAAAGGGACAAAGTTATAGATTTTTAAGTAGTCCTGGAATCTTATTATAAGAAATTTCTTAGGGAACTATTTTGAAGTCTGACAAAAACTGCGTTCAGCTAATGTCTTGTGATTGGACGAGAAATGACTAACTTCAGTAAGTGCCACAAATATAAAAATACATAAACCAGATTCCTAATTTCCTTTGCTTATTTTTCCAAAAGAATCATCAGTTGCTGTGAGTATATTCTACTTCTTTCTCTCAGCCTAGCATAATGCATATGTAATACTTATGTGCCACAGTACAACATAGTAAAGGGACCTTTTGGGTTCCCTGGCTCTCTGCTCTCAGTTCCCTTCAGTCCTCTTCTTGTCTAACATCCTTTCTGTTGGGTGAAGAAAAAAAAGGAGCTAGCCAAAATCTTTGGTAAGGCTGCTTTCCTTGACCATGAAATACATATACATGAGAATTTAGTAGTTATGTACAAATAGACATATTTGTATATATTATGAGACAAAAGATCTGATAGCTTATAATTTCCTGTAAAAAGGAAGACGGGAACCAGAACTGTCTCCTAGAACAAAGGCCACTAAGGGAGCAGTGTTGGAATTATCAGTTCAAATTCTTGAACTGTGGAGAAAGAAGCCAGTGCTAGAGGCATACTCACTATTCTTACTCCCACCCAAATACCGATAAAATCTTGGAATGTCCACCTGATCTTATCACCATATTCCCCTTAGGTGGGTAATACCAAAATAAGGGCCAACTATTCCGCACGGCTAAGTGCTCTGGAAACTTGAATCATCTAATCCTACGTTTCATGAGTCATTTTGAATGGATTCTTTAACATTAGGATTATTTATTTTTAAAAATGTTAGTTCATCACTTATTATGCATAAGGCATAAGGAATCTTTTTTCTTTTCTTTTTCTTTTTTTTTTTTTTAAAGATTTTATTTATTTGACGGAGAGAAACACAGCCAGAGAGGGAACACAAGCAGGGGGACTGAGAGAGGGAGAAGCAGGCTTCCTGCCGAGCAGGGAGCCCGATGTGGGGCTCGATCCCGGGTCTCTGGGACCATGACCTGAGCTGAACGCAGCCGCTTAACCGACTGAGCCACCCAGGCGTCCCGGGAATCTTTTTTCTAAGCAGAAATCGGTTTTTTAGCAACCGTTATCACAATCCTGGGACAAATCTCTTATTCTCCACTCCCTCAGTATTCATCTCTGCAATGTTCAGGCCAATGTTAAAAGAGAGGTTTGGAATTTATTTTCAGGTCATTTTATGGATACAAACTTGGGTGTTATCATTTCCCTGGTGCTCCATAAGAATGTGTCTTGTTAGCCTTTTAGTTTTTGTGTGTCCTTAGTCCACAGACAATATCACATGTTGGCAATGACCCTGGACTTCAGGTCTGATTTGGGGCAGTGGTTTGCTTTTATTTCAATTGGGTACAGGTTTCATAAGCCCCAGGTTTTGCATTTATAGTACAGCTTAATAATATCTGTTTATTTTTTTAAAGATTTTATTTATTTGTTTGAGAGCAAGACAGAGCAGGAGCAGAGGGAAGGAGGGGTAGACTCTCCACTGAGCAGGGAGCCCCAGTGTGGGGCTGGATCCCAGGACCGAGAGATCATGACCTGAGCCGAAGGCAGCTGCTTAACCAACTGAGCCTCCCAGGCATCCCTAATAATATGTTTATCTGAGGAGTTCGGGGCAAATATAGAATTTGCTTCATTTCCCTAATACTCCCAGCCCACCACCCTGCACCAGGCACATACCAAGCATAGGAAATGTACATAGTCACTGCCCTTGGAGTGTTCCAGGCTTAGCGCAGAAACAGATTTGTAAATAAGTGATTAAATACCATGCAATAAGTGCTACGTTAGATAGCTGTTGTGAAGGTCATATATAATAAAACAGATAAAAACACCTTGTGAGGTTTAAAGTTCTATTCCAAGTGGAGCTATTATCCTCCCAGGATTCTCCTCTTCTTAGTCATCAATCCCAATCCCATGTTTTATTCAAGCTTTCAATCAAGCTGGATTCCTCCACCAAGTCTTCTTGGAGGTATCAGCCAAGGAGTGCAAAATAGCTCTGTCTTCTATTGTTATCTCTTTATGAAATTGTAATCTGGGCTTTGTAGTAATTGCTGGGAAAAAAAATAATTCCCGTTTTGGATAAGAAAACATCCTCTAGGAGTGCCTGGGTGGCTCAGTTGGTTAATCGACTGCCTTCGGCTCAGGTCCTGATCCCGGAGACCCGGGATCGAGTCCCACATCGGGCTCCCTGCTCAGCGGGAAGCCTGCTTCTCCCTCTCTCACTCCCCCTGCTTGTGTTCCCTCTCTAGCTGTGTTTCTCTCTGTCAAATAAATAAATAAAATCTTTTTTAAAAAATCCTCTAATCTTAGTTGAAACACCTCAACTAAAGCCTAGAACTTACATCTCAGTATGAGGAGTGGTTTAGTTTGAGGTTTGAGCCTAGGTTATGGAATTTTAGTTTAAAAAAATAGCTTCCCTTGAGAAAGAAAACTCTGTAGTGATCCAACAGAATGCCTCTGCTTGGCACACTTTCCTGCTTTATAGCCTTTTACAGCCTTCATTAGATGCCTTCACCTCAGGAGGACGTGGGGAAAGTAGCAGCTAGAAGCATGGGGAACTTTAATAACCGCCCCCTCCCCAGATGGACTGTTAAACCAAAGCCTAGTTAAAATAGGGCCAAGTGGTTCTTGTCCCACAAGGATTTTATTAGGGACCAAATGCCCAGTAAGAGATGATGTCTTAATTATCTCAGAAGCAGGCAGCCACTGCTCGCTCCCAGCTGCTTGAAAGAGAAGGGAAAGTCCACCTCACAAGGTTATTGGAAGAGTCTCCTGGGAGTGAGCATGTGGCATTAGCTGTTTTGCCATATATCCAACCACATATTAATTGAATTCTGTTTATCTGTGTTATTCTAACATTCCCCAGGCTTTAAGGCCCTGTTAATCTCCACTTTATTTGCAAATCCTTCCTTGACACTTCTTTCCCCGTGATCAACCTTTTCTCTGCATTCCTCTAATACCAATGGGCAAGGGCCAATGTCTCTTCTCTCACTGTAGTTTTCAGCTCAGTGCATTCCTTTCCATCCTCATTTTTTTTCCCAACACCTGTTATCTTAACACTGTGTCCCTGCACTATGAAAACAGCTTCTTAAATCTACCCTGGACACCACTCATTTGCTTGTTTCAATCTTCTCCGTTCCTTATTACCTAAAGGACTAATTAACTTAACAGATATTAATTAGGCCTTAACATATTCCTAAAGTATGACAGGACTGGAGCAGACCAGGAATAAGGTCAATGGATGAACTGCAGTGAGGTTTTAAAGATGATTTTGGCAGGATTCCTACATTTAATTGTATTTGTTGAGCTCCAGAAATATGGATTGCATAAAGAGTGAATAACACAAAAGAATTCTTAAGGTTGAAGAATAACACAGAAAAGAACCCATGAGCATTTCTTTATATATTCATTCGTTTATTGATCGAGTATGTAGACTACACATGTATCTAATAATCAGGCCATATCTCTCTGGTCAAATATATTAGACCACCCCTCCCAGACACTGATAAGAAGTCTGAAGTTAATTATTAATGAATTATTAAAATAGCAAAAGAAAGGAAAAGAAAGAAAACCCTTGCAGGTCATGGGTGTCCACAAGGCATTTTTATAGTAGACTAAAAAGTCCCAACTCTTACCTCCTAATTCTTTATCCATTCCCACACAGGACTACGACTTATCTTAGAATATCCTTTGTGGATTCCCAAATTTAATCACTGCTCTCTTTCCTGGAGGTCAATGCCTCCTGCTTTTTTTTGAATTGTGCCATAATCTACTAATTTTTCAAGGCGTAGATACAATCCGTCTCCTGGAGGCAAGCATCATTTCTCTGCCACTCCCCTCCTGCAAGAAATGATTTCTTCCTCTTGTGAAGTTTTGAATCCCTTGTGATCTATACCCTGCCGTTTACCCAGTGAACCGACTACTTGTTCCCATGCTCCTCGATCTCACATTCTCCCTGTCCTCAGCACCCTTCCAACTGCCCATCTGCTTCCTTCTTTCAAGGACCTAGAGAAAAGGAAAACAACCTCTTTCTATCAAAATACTATGAATAACTCACATTGCTAGCCTTCTCTAGTGTTCTCTTTGAGGGGAGTCTCATATCAGCAACTCACCACAACAGTACCAAAAAACAATTATTAATCACAATCATTTGCCAAAGTATCACATATCCCTTGTTACCAATATCAGTTGAAATGCCCAAATCTGTAAGATAGTCAACCTTGAAATTACACCATTCTCATTCAATACATTCCAAAGTAAGTCAGAGAGAAAATAAGTCTGCTACACGTAGGACAACTGTCTTTTACTAGATCACAGCATGGGGGGAAAAGGAGGGGCTGAAAATTGCTCTATGATATTTATTTATATGGTGGTATATGGAGGCATCCAATCATTATGTTTGCCAACTATAAGAACTTGGGTGACCTGTGCTATTTGAGTTAACAACCAAAGAGTGATATGGGGTGCTTTCTTGAGACTTCAAAGTATATGATTTTTTTTTAAGATTTATTTGACAGAGAGACACAGTGAGAGGGAACACAAGCAGTGGGAGTGGGAGAGGGAGAAGCAGGCTTCCCGCCGAGCAGGGAGCCCGATGTGGGACTCGATCCCGGGTCTCCAGGATCATGACCTGAGCCGAAGGCAGACACTTAACGACTGAGCCGCCCCGGTGCCCCCACAATATATGATTAAGAAGAACAAAGACATATGGTAAACTATGAATCAAATGACTAACTTATAGACTTAAAAATGCATATCATCAGCAGGTAACATCTGAGGGCTTGAAATAAGGGCAGCGTACTTCAAAAAACAAATATGATGTACTGTCATGAAAAATGAATTGGAAATCATGAGATGGTATTGTCCCACATTGTCATTTTCTAATTGCTTAACTTTGGGCAAATTGCCTATCTCACTGCACCCGTTTTATTTTTGAAAGGAGGACCAAGACTTTGATCCTATCTATCTACCTTTGACAAGCAATGTTCCTAAAGTGCTTTATAAAGCACTATGCAAATATAAGGTGATAGTGCTTCTGATTACTGTGTCACTGTAGGTAATTCATTTCCATTTACTCAAGTGTTTTTGTCTATACGTGTGTTTCTAATGCATTCATCATCATGGCCATTTAACTTGTTTTTGTCAGCAAGATAGCTGTTAACATCCATTTAGGCTGTAACTGGGGAAATTTATATGGATGATTCTGCCATTTTCTTATGTATTATGGTGTATTTCTCAGTGTAATTCTCAAAATTAAGATGTCAGATTTTAGGCAAGGCTCAAAAAGAAATCATTGCACCTAATTTAGAGTGTCTGAATATAAACAATATCAAATTCTTCATTATCTTTTAAAAACTGCATTTCTTGGGGCGCCTGGGTGGCTCAGTTGGTTGAGCGACTGCCTTCGGCTCAGGTCATGATCCTGGAGACCCGGGATCGAGTCCCACATCGGGCTCCCTGCTCGGCGGGAAGCCTGCTTCTCCCTCTCTCACTCCCCCTGCTTGTGTTCCCTCTCTGGCTGTGTTTCTCTCTGTCAAATAAATAAAATATTTTTTTTAAAAAACTGCATTTCTGTACTTTGTAATTCAAATTATGGCAAACAAAATATACTGATAAAAGTTTAAGAAAATGTGCCAAAAAATTGAACTTCAATTAGAAATTTTCTGCTTAAAATATTTTTTTTTTAAGATTTTTATTTATTTGACAGAGAGAAACACAGCCAGAAAGGGAACACAAGCAGGGGGAGTGAGAGAGGGAGAAGCAGGCTTCCCGCTGAGCAGGGAGCCCGATGTGGGACTCGATCCCGGGTCTCCAGGATCATGACCTGAGCCGAAGGCAGTTGCTCAACCAACTGAGCCACCCAGGCGCCCCTGCTTAAAATATTTTTCATGAAATTCTTCTACTGGCCTAGTATTTTCTGAAGTCATTCCAAAGACATATTTGCTAGTGACACTGCAAGCCTTTTAAAATTAAGAAAATATATATTTTTTGTAGGGGCACCAGGGTGGCTCAGTCAGTTGAGCATCTGCCTTGGGCTCGGGGCATGATCTCAAGGTCCTGGGATTGAGCCCCGCACTGGCTCCCTGCTCAGAGGGAGCCTGCTTCTCCCTCTGCCTCTACTGCTCCCCCTGCTTGTGCTCTCTCTCTCTGTCAAATGGATAAATAAAATTTAAAAAAAAAAATTTTTTTTTGTATTAGGAAGCTCATAATCTTATTCCTCTCTCCTGGCTGCCTCTGAACTCAAAATCATAAACAAGGAGGTTTAGTAATGAAGATAATTTTTTCCTGAAAAGAATGTGCTAATTTTGGGGCACTTGAGTAACTCAGTAAGTGTCTGCCTTCGGCTCAGGTCGTGGTCCCAGGGTCCTACTCAGTGGGAAGCCTGCTTCTCCCTCTCCCACTCCCCTGATTGCGTTCCCTCTCTCTCTGTCTCTCTTTCTGTCAAATAAATAAAATATTGAAAAAAAAGTGCTAATTTTCAAAGGATATAATTGATTATTCTGATACCCTAGTCCTATATAACTCATGAAGGTACTACTAAACCATGTAACAAAAAAGAGGATAAAGGCATAATTTTCTAATTCTGTGAAATATTCTGAGGATTGTTAATTGTTTATATGGCCTTAATAAAACTCTAAACAATTTTTCAGAAAAGAATCACACAGCTCATTCAACATTTTTACTTTTAAAAATTTTTATTCAACAGCCATTTAAAATGAACACAAAAATTCTAAATTCCATAGACTTTTTGGATGGTCAAACTCTTCTTTATTAACATTTGCCTCCTAATGATGATTGCCATGGCAGAATGCTAATTCCTACAGGTTTTGGCAGATGAATAGAGAAAACTGTGAGAGGTCATTGAGCTAACATTCAGAGCCTGCTTGAAGTGAATAAATTATTTATGTGTCATGCATGGAACAGAAAAAGGAAGAATAAACTTCTGAGAATAAAGGTGGAAGGTGTCATTCTGGCAGACACCAACTGTAAACAAAAAATGTAATCCTTAAATAACATTATCAAAATGCTCTTTTATCCCTCCCAGAAAAGAACCAATTGTATAGTAGAAAGAACGTTAGAAAACATAGTATTATATTTGGCAAAGGGTTAATTGGTTTCTGGAAAGTGCACAGAGTTTCTACAGGCTTTTTGGCCAAACTATCCTTTCCAGATGTAGCAAACCATCTGTTCCATCTCTCTATATTCCTCTCTCCTCCTTCTTTTCTAATATCCAAAATATTCAGTGGGGAAGGTTAAGGGCTATAGACAGGTAAGGAAAAGTTTGCTTTCTCTTGTCTTATGCCAGGACCCTTGGTACAAATGTGTAATCCTTATGGGGGAAAAAAAATCTCAACAACAGCAACAATAATGGTTTTATCTCAACCGGTTGTAAGATTTGATGGTGAGGTTTGCAGAGGTGCTGTGCTTTATAACTTACCCTCCTGCGTACTACCATGGGTTCCTCCCAGAGGTCAGGTGAGGTAAGCATGGAGAGGTTTATGGCTTCCATTTCTTAACAAAGAACAAAGAGGCACAAAGGTGTTAAGTGACTTGCCCACCATCACTCAGGGCCGGATCATATACCGCATGTGGGGCTACTATCAATACTGCCTCCAGGAACTTCCATCGCTGAGAAATTTCACTAGAACAGATACACACACCACACATATGTACATACATACACACACATATATATACACATGTGTATACAAATTACACAAAAGGAACAAATCCTTTGTGATTTTCATAGTAGATATGAAGATCTGTGTTTTTGTTCTTAGTTAATGAAATGACTTTTATTTGCATAGGCTGAGCACTACTGATTACAGTAAAGTTATATAAAAAGTAGACAGATCCATAAGACAAAAGACATAGAATGTTGTTAACATTGAATTTTTTAATATTGAATTATTTTTAAACCGTAATTCTAATGAAAACAATTCAGTATAGATTTTTTGAAATGAAATGCATGTATCCACTCAATGAGTTCAAACGCATTATTGACCACATGCACTGGGTACTCTGGCTGTAACAGAAAACAAAGAACCCTAGTTCT
Source organism: Spilogale gracilis (assembly GCA_004023965.1). NCBI lineage: Eukaryota > Metazoa > Chordata > Mammalia > Carnivora > Mephitidae > Spilogale > Spilogale gracilis. Next base: position 71,083 of record PITA01009154.1, on the reverse strand, counting down.
GACCTAGTCGAGGTGGGGGTCAGTAAAGCTTCTCAAGAAAAAGCAATTAAGGTAAAATTAAAAAAAATTAAAAAAAAACAACAAAACCTGACAGGAAGAGCTTAGTCAAAACGCAAGGAAGAGAGCGAGGAGGGAGCTCCATAAAAGAGCATTTGAGAAAGAAGTGAATTGTGGAATATTGTAGAATTTAGTGAAGTGGATGCAATCATTAAGTAGAAAACTTAGTGTGGAAAAAGACCACAGACCAAACTTAATGGAACAACCAAAAATATTTTATGTGACTTTACCACATAAAATATACTATACACTAAATTTCCTGTTTCTCAGCCAGAGCTCAAAACCACATGAGTATATTCTTTTTATTTTCTGAAATGCACTATTCACATGGAATGAAAAAACTAACACTCTTAGATACCTTCTCCTTATAAGGACTTTCACACCTGGACTGTCTGTCTCACTGAATCCTCACAACCACCTTCGCTAAATGACATTGTCTCTTCTTTTCACCAAGGCTTACAGACTATTATTTTCTAAGCACCCAGGCTGGCAGATCCAGGATTAGAACCCAGATTTTGGGCTCCTTTGTCCACTGCACTTTCCAGGACCCCACATAATGGTCCTGTTGGCTTAAGAAAATCCTATTTGTCCAAAAAATGCTTATTAAAAGTTTCCATTTGGAGGAAAACAACAACAACAACAACTTTTCACAATCCAAGGAATGAAATGAAGTACTCAGATCTGGCTGCCATTTCTCTGGTGTCTCCTCCATCCATTTCCATTGGTTTGCAGCTTGTCTGCTGCTCTCGCTCCCACGTGACCATGGACACTATGAGCAAAGCATGGCCACAAACAATGTCAGTACTCCACAGAGACTGGCTGGGTGGGACAGCTTCCCTCCCTGCACATTCATCCAAAGGCTTTCCAATGTGCCATCATGTTCTTAGGCACTACTACATGTGATTCCAAAGACTGTCAACATTAATAGCCAGAGTTATGTCCCATCAAAACCTCCCTATGTCAGGACCAAGAATCTTTCTACAGTAAAGCTTAGTGGGATAAACCCAGTGAGGCTTCTAGTTTCTAGCCCATGCTTTGTATTAAAAGCGGCCTCAGCAACCTGAAAGATTAATTGCCCTTCCCAACATGCCTGTTTCTTAGCCTGCTGATAGGAGAGAAAAGGGCTTATTCGAAACCATCCTCCCAGTGAAATCCCATAAATAGTCTGGCCCATTTCTTCTGTGCTGTGTTCACCTGGGAAGAAGAAAGTAATGCACTGAAAACATAAAAGGTGGCAGGTCAGGTTAATGCAAAAATGTAGAAACAAATCTGGAAACTCTCCTGGAAAGGAGAGTTAGGTTGGCGGGGCCCATTCTGCTACTGGGATGCACGGCAACCTTCAAACCTGGGAAGAGTTTACCCAGTCTTTGCAGGAAGAGGGGCAGGGGAGGAGGACATATCACGCTCCAGAATTCTGAACGACACCAGTTTGCAAAATATTGAGTAGATTAAATGGAATGAGATCTCAGAGAAAGAAGAAGAACAAGGAATACCACGAAGAGGAAAGGGACAGATGAAAAAATGAGAAGCAGGATGGGAAAGAGGAACATCCTGTAGAAACAGGGTCTATTTTCAAAGGAGTAGATCTGGCACTTGCAGGCCGGCAGTCCAAGGCAGGTGGGCTCCAAGTACAATTCAATCCCCTGCCTGGAGGAAGCAGTTCAGCCCTCCAGCAAGGAGGCCAAGGGAGCGATGGGAACCCAGAAAGAAAGGAGAGCATCTTGCTAGAGTTTCTAGGTTTGGGAAACACCTACTGGGTCATCCCTTTGGGGATGGAGTGTGTGTAAAATACATAGATCCTTGGAACCCAATCCAGACAGTCAATCTCCTGGGGTCCTGCCTGGGACAGTTGACAATAGCCCTAGATGAGGCTTAGGCCTGATTGTTTCATCCGCTCTGGCTGAGATGAGAAAACTGGGTGGCCAAAGTCTTTTGTTCATAGACTGCCTGAGGTTATCCCTCGGTCATATCACCTAAGATAGAGCTGTCTGGACAAAAGAGATCCCCTGGTTACAGCGATCTTGGATTCCTTTGTGATGAGAAATCCCCGAAATCCCCCCACGCTCTCTCCACAGAACATCCCTGAGGGTCAGGCCCCATCCTCTGATCACTAGTGAGGTTCCTGATAGAGGGTCTGTGGTTTCAGTAGTTGTATCATATTTAATGGTAAGGAGGACACAGTTAGGGCCTGAGGCTGAGGCACCAATTGCATGGTCATCAGAGCAGCTGTCAGACCCCAGGGTGCAAACCAAAATGGACTGCTAGGGAAAGGGAAGGAGGAGAAAGGTCCTAAGAGGTCAAGTGAGCCACAGAACACTCATCAAGTCCCTAATTGGAAACCAATATGCAAGGTGCCAAAGGCAATATGCTCCCCCATAGAATTGTTATTCAAGTTTTAGGCCTAAAAACAAATTTGGGAGGAAGATTTGGGTGAAGTAGAAACGCTCCAATTAATCAGAAATGTGTGTACGTGTTCACTGAATTTCTGTTTTCCAGCAGATAAGCCAGACTAACTAAAACCATGTTCAAAGTCTGTTGTTCCGATAGAAATCCCTAGTCAAATGCACCAATCGTTGGCTTGCAGAATAAAAAGTGAACTGGAATCACAGTCTATTTCCTGGTAACCCTTGACTCGTACCCTTTCCCTCCCTTCTGATGACGGGGCTGGTGAGTTGAGGTCCTACCTACTTCTAACGTTTCCTTTCAGAGGCCGCCAACTTCCGGAAGCCCGTGCACAGCACCAGGCACCTCCGCACACCTCCACAATCCTGCAAACCCTGATTTCTAGCCTTGCAGCACAACGAGCCCTTGCACCCCCGGGTGGGCTCGGAACTGCTCCTGAATCTCCATAAAGCTCCATCCTTTACCCTTCCTACTATCCCCTGCCACACACTTTCGTGGTAATGATAAAGCGAAGGCCACTTTCAAGATCTCTGCCCGCGGTGTCCTCTGAAGCCGTATTTCCTGAAAGACCAGGGACAGGCCTTCCCAATCCGAGTCCATCACCCAGCCCTGGGGAACCTCCGAGTCACCTCTGGTCTCCCTTCTCTCCGCAGCTCCAACGGGAAATCCGTCACGTGGGCCCAGAACGAGAAGAGCAGCCGGGGGCAGCACCTGTGGCAGCGGCTGTCGATCCACATCAACAAGAAGGAGAACCCTAACCAAACGGCCGTCATCAAGCCCTTCCCCAAGAGCACGGAGAGCCGCGGGCTGGGCGCGGGCGGCGCGGGCGGAGGCGCGGGGGCCGCGGGCGGCGCGGGCGGGGGCGCGGGCGGCGCGGGCGGCGGCCCCGGCGGGCCGGAGCCCCCGGACGCCGGGCCCAAGGCTCTGTACGACGTGGCGGAGGCCGAGGAGCACTTCCCCGCGCCCGCGCGCCCGCGCTCGCCGTCGCCCATCAGCACGCTGAGCCAGCGCGCCGGCTCGGCCAGCCGCACGGACGACGACGTGCCGTCGCTGCACTCGGAGCCCGCGGCGCGCAGCAGCTCCTCGCAGGGCTCGCTCATGGAGCAGATCAGCAGCGTGGTGACCCGCTTCACGGCCAACATCAGCGAGCTCAACTCCATGATGCTGTCCACCCCGGCGCCCGGCCCCGGCGTGGGCGCCCCGCTCTGCTCGTCTTACCTGATCCCCAAAGAGATCCAGCTGCCCACGACCATGACGACGTTCGCCGAAATCCAGCCGCTGCCCGCCATCGAGGTCACGGGCGGCGCGCAGCCCGCGGTGGCGGCGGCGACCCCGCCGGTAGGGGGCGCTGCCCAGGAGAGCCCGGCGGCGGCCGGGCCCGAGGCTGCGGCCGGCAAGGCGGACCTGGAAGAATTGGTGGCTCTCACCCCGCCGTCCCCCTTCAGAGACTCGGTGGACTCTGGGAGTACCACCCCCAACTCGCCAGTGTCGGAGTCGGCCCTGTGTATCCCATCGTCTCCCAAATATGACACACTTATCATAAGAGATTACACTCAGAGCTCCTCGTCGTTGTGAATGTCCTTGGAAACCACGCCGGGCTCCGCGGACGGAGCCCAGACCTGCCGCGTTCACGCAGACACAGTGACAAGCATAGTCGCCTGGTTAAGACCCGAGGTGGAAGATGCCAAGTACACCCGGAATGGAAACATGAGATTAATAGTGCTATTTCACATCAACCGACGAAGACACCAACTACAAATCTTTTGGCAGATTTTCTTCTAGTGGCCTTAGAAAACACGGGCTTTTAAGAAACACTGCTTATCTTTTTGAGGGCTGACAAGGAGTCTGTTGAACCAGTTCCATACCAAGTGCTTTGCTCTAGGGAAGCAATGAGTGTGAAACAGCATAATGGAGGGAGAAGAGCATAGTTAATAAGCAACTGTAAAAAGTTTTTGTTTACTTTAATTCTTTTCCCAGAAGATTCTTTGATTCACCAAACATGAATGTACATTTTCTAACAAACTCAAAATCTGGGACCAAAAACGTCAACCTTTCTCTTTCACTCTCTCTCGCTTTTTTTTTTTTTTTTTTTACTTTCTTTTTTTCTGTCCTGTAAAGACCTTGAAAAGCAGTACCTTGGGCCCAGTATTTACTGAGGAGTTGTTGTGATTGTGTCCCACGCATAACACACAACTGGATAATGAGTGCTGCGCGGACCTGTGTGTAGGGCTTTTACCAGAGACATTGATCTCCGATTTGGTTTGAAATCCTCTTCCAGAAGCCTGCATCCAGGAGTCCACCTAGTTATTTCAATTCACCTCCATTAACCAAGAAAACCAGTGGAAGATTTCTTGACTATTTCACCATGTTGCCAATCAATACTGGAGTAGCAAAAAAATATTTTCTGGAATACTGTTTTGTAATTCCCTCACTGGGGTACATTGTGTAGCTGGAAATTCTCTTTATAATAATTATAATAATAATAATTCCTGAGCTCCAGCTTGGCTATCTCTTTCATGAAATCTGGCCACTCCTCCTTACAAATGCTGTTCCATTAGCATTGCCAGCTAAAATATTAAAATATGCATTTGGGCTTCTTCATTCCTTTCCTTTGAGAACCTGATGCACAAAGAGCTCCTCTGTTCTTTTCAAGTCCCACCACTGGAAGAATGGTCTATAGACCCACTGAAGACAGCATCATGATTGAAGGGATTGTTGTTCAAAAAGTTAACACAATCTTAATACACTGGAAATTTTAAACTGTGTCAAGTCGGCTTAGCAGAGATTTAGCTATGCCAGTGAGCAGTGATTTTTAACTTTTCTTGGCTGCTTAAATAGGGCAGCTATGAACTATGACAAATGTAGATTTTTCAAAGCAATACAGAATAATAAAACAGAGGAACCTTAATGAATATCAACCACACAATTTTTCTTAGCCATTCCAAAAAGAGGCAAAGCAATTATTAATATATCCTTTTTAAAATAATTATTAATATGATTTTGTGCACTTCATACTGTCACTTTTTAAATACTGCAGAAAAGAGATTTAAAGATATAATAGAAATACATGTGCTTTAATAGGCTCATATAGGTAGAATTCATAGCTCGAGACCTGCATCCGCTGTCATCTCTTTCTTCCTCCCATTACAGCTATCCTCAGGTGCCAAATGTTTGTTTTTGTTGTTGTTTGTTTTGGTTTGGTTTTGGTTTCCTTTTAAATTTTTAAATAAGGATAGTAATAAAAGGAGGAGGTGTCCTACAAATTTAGAGTTTAGTTGATCTAGCCTTATACTAAAGATAGCCTTATGAAAAATATTTGCTGGACAGGAGTATATTTTTAGCAGAAGGAAAAATAATGAGACCTTTCTCTTTAGCTCAATATCCTTATTTTGGCATGTATTTTTTTTATTGTACATCTACTTTAAAAAAGGAATTGAGAAAAGGAAATATATCCATTGGCATAATTTATCATTCCCCAGCTTTTAAAAGTTATAGTACATATACTGCTTGACTTAAATTTATATCCGTTCTTAAATTTTTAAGGCAAATTTCCCAGTATAAAATATTAGAAGCACACATTAATTTAGTAAAATACAAGTTTTCAAAAATCAAACTTCCCATGTCAGATTTGAAAATAATGTCATCAGAGCACCCTGAAACCCACGTGTTATAATGAGACTCTTGGAAACAGTGAATTTAGCTAAACTTTATGGTTTCATTGAAAGTGAATGTCTGCCTCGACTTGAAAAACAAATGTAAATATTTGGAAGCATTAACACCCCTCAATCCTCTTGAAAAGGATGGCATTCACCTGGGGATTACCATCTTGATTTATTAAACAATGAAAGCTTTCCAAATATACTCTACTGTCTAATAACTTTTAAATTTGTTTCTTAAACCTTCTGGTTGATTTCCATTTTATTCTATGTTGACCAATAGAAAAACATTTTTAAAAACTTTCTCCATGAGCAAATTCCTCTTCTAAATTTTTAGTAACATTTTGTTAAAAAGTAGCCTACCTTTCAGAAAATTCATCAGAAATTAAAATTTAATGCAAATAAATTTCTATCTGATAATCTATATAAATTATAATAAACTGTAATAAGAAAAATGATTTATCCAACTGAAGGAGAACAATATGTATTTTTCTCTGCGTTTCTGCACCCTTTGCCATTTCATTCAGTACACTGTATAATATGTGATAATATTCGTAATGCATTCTTGGGATCTTTCATTTTGGAATGATGCTAGCTCTGTCTCTTTGCCAATTTTAATACCAGGTTCCAAGTAATAAATCTATCTACAAGGAGAACTGAATATTCATTCTAGGGCTAGGATATGAACTTTGTAATTCATTTGGGTACCTATTTTTCATTGAATTTCCTTGAAATCAGCCTGTTCCCGGTGTCCAGTGATAATTCAGTTGGACCAGCATGACCAAAAGGAAGGGGAAAGTACAATGAAATGCTAAGATTCAGAAAAGTGACCCTACAGGACAGTTTGGTCCCAGGATGAAAAAAAGAAGACCTGGTTTGATCAAGTTTATACGGACCATCTAAGTAGTCCACTCACTCTTCTGTTTTGGGAGAGGAGTGGGATCAGAGAAGACCCTAAGTGAATTGGGAAGAAGCATCTTTCTGGGTGAGGGGTGGGGAACAAGGAGGAAGTACGCAAAGGAAAACCATATGAGATTTGACTGAAGCAAAGAAAAGCAGTAAATCCCTGAATGTGCTAATCTTTGTTAGTAAAAGTCTTTCCCAAGCTTCTGCTGTTCCCAGCAAGGGATCAGGAAGACTAGGAGCTATTTCTGACTGTGAAGGAGTTGTTGTAATGGCTCTGCTGCAGCTCTTTGACTTCCAAGCCAGGAGTTAAATAAACACTTTTTAAGAAAAAACAAAAAACACTTCCTATGCTAGTCTCCCAGTAAAATGTGTACATGTTTTGGAGACTTCAAAAGTGTTATCTGAGTTCACATATAGCCACAGCTTCTTAATAACCCTTGAGCTGGCAGAATCTCTATAGTTAACCATTTACAATTTTATACTGTGAAAAAATACAGATCAGTGAAAAGCATAAAGATAAATCGAAATTCATTCTCAAGAGGGTCTAAAGCCTGGGAGATTCTCTACTATCTGCTGAAGATTGAGGTATGTATAAAATAGTTGGCTGAATTTCACTGATCTTCCCAATGTGAACAAATATACTATGTATATTGTGTGTATTTCTAGAATTCAATGGCAGCTGCTGGTGGTGTTGTAATTAGAAATCTATATAGAATATAGATGTTTTAGAAAGATGGTGCCAATCCTAAAAGATATGTGTGGGCTACAAGTGCTTGTACTTACTTTTTTCTGCACTTTAACTGATTTGGTTTTAAAATTGTGTGCGCGTATCTGTTCTCTTTCTGTTGTTGCAGCTTGTACTATTAAAACAATAGAGAATGTTAAATTATTTTGATGTGAATTGCAAATGATTTTTTTCATAAAATTTAACATTTCTATCAGCATTGTTTTGCTTTGTACTTGTATAAATGTGTTTTCTTTCAGCATTTGAAAGTACCCTTGCCTGTTTCTCAGTTGTCTAAATCATGTTATAGTTGGTGTTTGTGAAGTCCGTTACTTTTCGAAAAATATTAAAAAAGAAACTATGGTATGACTTTAAGATTCTTCCCCTTAAGTGTTCAGAATGTTGTCTTAATAGTGTTTTCCAAGACCCAAAGAGCCATACTATTAATTCATCTTTAAATTCTGAATGATCTACACATCTGAATTATGGGATTTACATAGTAGCCTATGGACAATAGATTAAATTAAAAACATAAACCAGCCACAAACCAACCAGATGTGCTGTCCTCAAAGACATCTACAAACATCTTTTAAGACATAATTTTTTTTTTAAACAATGAAGCACGTAGGGATTCTACCTTGTTTTTTGTGTCTGAAAATATAACTACAAATTATAGTTCCACAGTTATCTGTGTTGATAGGGGTTACATCATAAAAATAATATAGATTATGGGTGGTTATATATCTGTGTATGTCTGGTTCTGTATAAAAACATACACACATCCATATAGATATTTTACTTTTGAGTCCATCTATATATGTGTCTATGTGTGTATGTTTGTTTGTGTGTGCATGTATGGGCATATCTGTATAATTTTACCAGAAAAAAATTACTTGTCAAATCACTTTCTACTTTGATGGATTCTTAAGCAAATTTACACTCCTTGAACACAGATTATCTAAAACCTAAAAAGCATGATGTGTGGAAGAGAAAAACAATGTAGATTTTAAAACAAAGCTTCTCTCTGCTTCCCTACATTGTATTATTTATACACATATAATATGTATATACATATATTCTTATACATATGGAAATTGATACAAAATATGTTTGATCTCAAAAAAGAAAACCATTTTGTGTGCTTTGTCAGACTCTACCGCTTCAGTGTCTTCTATTCTGAAGTAATACAAATGGGCATATGTTTATATATATTCAGGGTTGAGATGAGATACCTGGAACACATATAGCAAATCATTTTCTAAAGACCAAATGAGTCTTCTAAGACTTCACAGACTCACATTAGGCCAATCAAAACCAGCCAATGCAATAGAAATAGCAGTGAATTAAAAAATCCATCACCCTGACCCATATGACCTTGGAAAAAAATCACCTTGAGTTCTCTATAACTCAGTTCCTCTTTTTTTTAAATGCAGAGATGAATTACAATAACCAGTGAGATTTCTTTCATTTCCAGCATTCCTGGTACATGACAAATGTTTAATAGATAATAGTTCTTATTTGTGGCAACATGGAATTTATTATACAGTTAATATTCAGCTTAGATATTCTAATATTATTTGTGGAACTATAAAAAGTTCTTGTCCAACTTACAACATATATCACTGGGCAGGGGTGGGGAGGAGGCCTATTGAGGTTGGAACATATGCAACCTTGAAATTGTCCATCAAGGATGACTTAGCAAAATAATCTTAAACACCACAGAAAGAATGCTTTTCTTCTGTTATCATCTCTGCTGTACACTGGCCAATTTTTTGGTTATACTATACATGAAGGATCAGTTTTTAGATATAAGTCTCAAACATTCACTTTTCCAGGGGAGTCAGCTAGATGCATAGGTAGGTAAACAGACAGAATTATATTAATAAAATTATCTCTTTAAACAGAGCATTTACATTTTTTTCTCAAGTATTCTGAAATTCAGAATCAGTTACTACATTTCACCCTGTTTATTATTTTTTAAGAGGATTTTAGAAATTCTATGAAGGAAACCTATAGACTCAGCCTCTGTGGCTATTCTTAGGGTCCTAAACAAAAAATATTATAGGAAAACAGCTACATGAACGAATGTTTTAAATTAGCCTTTACTCCAGACCAAAGGCATTTATTTTTGCTGTGACATAGGGGCTTTTTGAGGTATATGACCCATATAAACATTTATATAAGCAAGCTAGTTATGTGGTATATATATCAAACACATTTGGCTTATTTATATATAGCTTGTATTTTTACCGGTTGACATAAAAGAAAGTTTCACATAGCTATCGTGTTTCCATAACAGGACAAATGTTAAATAATAAATTATATGAATGGTATGTCCATGAAAATTACATAATGTAGTAAATTGGCTTTTCCAGACTACTAAATAGTAACGGGTATTTCATAAAATAAAAGACAGAGTTTTAAAAGTTTCAAAAACATAGTAACTCTAAGTTAAATGACTACCTTTGCTTCCGAATTTGCCACTCTTTTTTTTTTTTTAAGATTTTTATTTATCTACTGGACAGAGAGAGAGAGAGACAGAGAGAGAGAGAGAGCACAAAGCAGAGGGAGTAGCAGGCAGAAGGAGAGGGAGAATCAGGTTCCCCCCTGGACTTTTAAGCTTTAGAAGTTTATTTTATTATTATTTATGAGTAGTCTCCTCTGAGCAGAGCTTCATAGAACAAATTTTGAAAATGCTGTACTATAAAATTAATAATTTGTACACACTTTTTCCCTTCAGTCTTGAAAATTAATTGCTATTTCCATAATGATCTCCTAAGGCTTTTAGAGAAGAAGAAGAAAAAGGATTGATAGTGTAACCTTCAGAGCCATTCTATTGAGCCATGGGAAGTCTTACTCAATTTGATTATCCACTTTCCTTCTATTTTCTGATTTCTCATGGCTCTACCAGCACATTAACTTCACTCTCAGGGGTCAAACAGAGGATTTTCCTTTTCTTTTTCTTTTTCCTTTTGTTTTTGTCTTTATTTTCATCAGATATGTTGGATGGTCTTCTCAATTCCAACAACTCTGGATGAAGCAGTGTGTGACAGCATAGCATTAGGATGCCAGGAGCAGTAGAGGACTATGAGAGTATTACCCAGTAGTTATTTTAGAGACTGTCTCCAGGTTTTTTCTGACTTAACAAAATAAGCAAAGTTACATGGACATGTCTATAACATATACCATAATGTATTTCTACTCCTACATATTCAGAATAATGATTTCAACCTTTTTTTTTTAATAAAGATTTTATTTATTTGACAGAGAGAAACACAGCCAGAGAGGGAACACAAGCAGGGGGAGTGAGAGAGGGAGAAGCAGGCTTCCCGCCGAGCAGGGAGCCCGATGTGGGGCTCGAGCCCGGGTCTCCGGGATCATGACCTAAGCCAAAGGCAGTCGCTTAACCAACTGAGCCACCCAGGGGCCCCTGATTTCAACCTTTTATGTCCCTGTGTGGTGTGGTTATGTCACATACTTTCTCTCTCTGAAGAGCTCAAATCACATCATTAACCCTAGTATATCCACCTCACCCCACACTCCAAGGTGGTATTAAAAAGAGTAAATGTATACAGAGAAAAAAGTTCTTATTGTAGGAAGGCAAGTACCCACCTAGTAATCTAGGAGAAATCAAACCGCAAAATTCATAGAATACCCTAGCTAGTTCTATCTGGTCAGTAAGAGAAAGCCAGTAGAAATGTTTTCTTGCTCTTTGAATAATAACAAAGAACAGCAAAATCAGTTCTTAAGAAATAAGGACCCAAGGGGTGCCTGGTTCACTCAGTCAGTTAAGCAGCTGCCTTCAGCTGGGGTTGTGATTCTGAGGTGCTAGGACAGAGCCTTGTGTCAGGCTCTGTGTGCCACTGCTCCTGTTTGTGCACACACACTCTCTCTCTGTGTCAAATAAATGAATAAAATCATTAAAATATATATATAAACAAATAAAAACAAAAAGAATTAAAAAGAAAGAAGGTACTGAAATATAGTCATTCCAAATGGACAAAGTAAGGGTGAAGGACACAAGAAAAGGAAGTAGTGAACACTAGGCCAACACATAGAGAAAAATTAAAGGAAGCTAAAGCCTAGAGAAAAAATAATGCATCTGTGTTACTGAATGATATTAAGCAGCACCATCAGCTAACACACCTCTCATATATACAAAGACACTGAGAGGGGCAAATGCTAAATAAACAAAGGTGAGTATAGGAATATTAATGTCTTACAAGAAGTAATTCAAATGAAATTAATTTAGAGGGTGAAAAGGGATATTTTGAATTGATAAAAATCTACTTAGAAAACAGAACAGTCCTGAATCTATATGTGCTTAACAATATGGCTTCAAAACATATAGATCAAAGACGAATAGAATTATACACACCAAAAAATTCCAAAATGAACATTTTTAACATATTTAGCTCACAAATACAGCAAGAAACCAAAAAAAAAAAAAAAAGAAGAGAATTTAGAGGAATCAAGTAACATCAATATCATAAATAATCAAATTTATTTAGAGCTTTTTCTTCTTAGCAGATAACAGACATTCTTTTCATCATCCATGTAATATTTATTTGAATAAAGCTCTTCACGCAATGTGGGGCTTGAACTCAGGACCCTGAGATCAAGAGTGGCATCCTACACCCACTGAGCCAGCCAGCCAGCCCCATGTAACATTTATAAACATCAACCTTAGGCTTGACCACAAAGGAAATCTTAACAAATCCCAAAAACCAAAATTACATGGTCTACATTCACTGACTAAAAAGATGAATTTTGAAGTTAGAAAAAAAGATATGCGGGGCGCCTGGGTGGCTCAGTTGGTTAAGCGACTGCTTTCAGCTCAGGTTATGATCCCGGAGACCCTGAATCGAGTCCCACATCAGGCTCCCTGTTCGGCAGGAAGCCTGCTTCTCCCTCTCTCACTCCCCCTGCTTGTGTTCCCTCTCTGGCTGTGTTTCTCTCTGTCAAATAAATAAAATCTTTAAAAAAAAAAAAAGAAAAAGAAAAAAAGATATGCAAAAGAAATATGTTCATTTAGGATCTCTTTTCTAAGAGCTTTCTTAGGATGAAAAGCAAAACTAAAATTACAGCTTACTTTAAAATGAACATTAGTGACAACACTGCATATTAAAATCTGTATAACCACTAAAGAGTACTCCAGAGAAAATGTCTTACACTAAATGTGTACATTAAAAAATAGACTGAGAATAAATTAAACATTCAACTGAACATGTTGAAAATTAAACAAAAAACAAAGAAAATGCAAATACAGATTAAATCAAAATTAATTCAAGAATACAAATATCTGGGACATCTGGGATCTCGGTTGCTTGAATGTCCAGATTTTGGATCAGGTCCTGATCTTGGTGGGTCATGAGATGGAGTCCCATGGTGGCTGGCTCTGTGCTCAATGGCGAGTCTGCTGGAAATATTCTCTCCATCTACCACTCCCCCATCAAGTAAATAAATAGATCTTCTAAAAAAACAAACAAATATCTCACAAAAAATTAAAAGTGATTATTAAAGCTTAAGTCTTCTAATTTGAAAAGACCAATACACTGATGAATGCATCAAATTTATCAAGTGAAAGAGAGAGGTCACAACATTAGTGATAAGAAAGGAGTCATAGCTCCTTTCTTATTACGTGTATAGAGAGTACATATGAGAAAATACTAGGTCAAACTTTTTACTGATAAACCTGAAAATATGAATATTATTCTAGGAAAATATAAAATCCAATTGAAACAAAAACAAGTAGAAAATGCAGTAAACCAAAAAGGATAAAATATTATGAGAGAAATTTTTTTATTATCTTACCTTAAAAAGCATATATCTAAATATTTTATGGGTGACTTTTATTGTGGAATATAAATATAGAACATGGAAAAACATGGAAATATCTATAACTCATTTTATGAGGTTTTTATAACGTTGGAAGACAAATCAGACAAGGAGGAAAACAGTTATAGGCTAGTCTCATAAACATAGATTTTAAAATTCCAAATAAAGTATACATCAAGTTGTGAAATTTGACAAGCTAGTAATTCTTCATAACTATAGTTTACCCTAAGATAGTAAATGTTCAATATTAGAAAATCAGTAAATGTTCAATATTAGAAAATCAATTAACTTAGTTTACTATATTAATATATTAAGAGAGTATAATCTGTATAATAAATAAGATAAAAACATTTGATAAGTCTACACAAATTCCTGGTTAAAATAAAACAAAGTAGGATGGGTGCCTGGGTGGCTCAGTGGGTTAAACATCTGCCTTTGGCACAGGTCATGATCTCCAGGTTCTGGGATCAAGGCCCTCATCAGGCTCCCTGCTCAGGGGGAAATCTCTCTCTGTCCCTCTCTTTGCTCATGGTCTCTGTTTCTGAAATAAGTACATAAAAATCTTAAATGTAAAATAAAGTAAAACAAAGTAGTAGCTAAAAACAGATGGAAAATTTCTTAAGATGAAAAAACAGACACCTATAGCAACATGATATTGATAGAAAAACATTAGAATTCCCATTAAATCAGGAACAAGAGAAATATGCCATTTATGAACGATTTCTAAAGTGACTATGATTAAAGTGTAAGCATTAGTTATATTGAGACAGGTGGCTTTACTTGGGGCAACTACTTATACCTGGGCTTTTATGGGCAAACCAAAACAAGCTCACTTTAACTCACTACTATTTCATATGATACTTGATGTGTTAGATAAAATCTAAGTCAAGAAAGAGAAAGTAGATTTTAATACTTTAAAGAAAGAAATAAATCTACTATTAGAAGATTCATCAACCTATAAAATCTAAAACAAGGAATAAAATATCAAATGTAATGTAATGAACAAACAAAAAAGGAGAAAGTAGTGATGAGTTTGTGATTTGGGGCAAGGAATTTCATGTCACAGATTGTTCATGAGTGCTGTAAAATCTGCTAAAATAGTAGAGGAAATGAAAGACAGAGACAAAGTAATTTTTTAATAGTGGGGGGAAAATAGTCAATTGTGCCTGACAAAGAAGAACTAAAGGGGAAAGTTATAGGTGAGATCCATATGTTCCAAGATATGGATAATAATTGTTCTTTCCAAAGAACAAAAAAAATTTTTTTAAAGATTTTATTTATTTGACAGAGAGAAACACAGCTAGAGGGGGAACACAAGCAGGGGGAGCGAGAGAGGGAGAAGCAGGCTTCTCACCGAGCAAGGAGCCCGATGTGGGGCTCGATCCCGGGTCTCCGGGATCATGTCCTGTGCTGAAGGCAGTCGCCCAACCAACTGAGCCCCCCAGGAGCCCCAAAAGAACAAAATTTTAAAGGACCAGTAGGCGCTGACCAGATGCATACAGAAGGACATCTTTAGGCATAAGGTAGCACATCCACGGACATAACAAAGTGCATGGTACGTTCAGGGGTGTTCACCATTAGTTTGATTTGGCCAGAACTTCTTGGGAGAATTAAATGAAAAAATGTATAGGAAGTGAAGGGCACCATGTTTAGCACACAGAATATGTTCCTTCAACATTACCTGCTACAGCAGCAGCAGTCATATAGTGATAGTAGTGTTGTGTATTTAGATTTAATAAAATGCTACATAAAATAGGAAACATATAATAATACACTGTTGCAAAATTGGGACTGTTACTTTTATTCTAGGTTATTTATGCATTTTTCTTGAGCAGGTGGAACATAAATAAATTCAACCAGCCAGAATTCATGATCTTAATCACACATGGTTCTCTCTCACACACACAGTACAAATTTACAACCTTTTACTATCGCAAATCTCAGAACTAAATGTGGGAAAGAAGTTGATATAAACATTTACAACCAAATTAGATTAAATGAAAAGGTGAATTACTAAATCACCTCTGGTTAGTAACTAATAAAAATAATACTCGACAAGAACAGAAAGTGAGAGAGACTATAACCAAGACTTGGCATGTGAATCAAGATATTTAAAACTGGGAGGCACTGGGTGGCTTAATTGGTTAAGTTTCTGCCCTGGGCTTAGGTCTTGATCTCGTTGGGGGTCCTAGATCAAGCCCCCACATAGGTGTCCCGGCTCAGTAGGGAGTCTGCTTCTCCCCTGCCCCTCCCCCCACTCTGCTCCATGTCTCTCTCTCTCTCTCTCTCTCTCTCTCTCTCAAATAAATAAAATCTTTCAAACAAAAGGATATTTAAAACTGAGAGGGCAAAAAAGGAAGGACTTTAGAATACAAACTACATTGTGTATGACTTTGAACAAGAGTCTCCTTCAGTTCTGGAGTTTCCTCCACTCAGACAATCCCCCTTCTCTAGACCTTCTTATTTCTTCTAGAAGCTGAAATAGTTGTCTTAGATCAATGTTTCCAAGATTTTCAAAGTTATGCAAAGGCCTTCATGCCTTTAAAACAATAGATACATCCATTTTAACTCCTCTGTCTTTTTTTTATTGTGGCAATAACAATTATGAGATCTACCCTCTCAAAGCTTTCAGGTGTATAATATGTATTGCTAATTAGACGCACAATGTTGTACAGCAGATTTCTAGAGCTTCTTCATCTTGCATTACTAAAACTTTATACCCAATGAATAGCAAGCAACTCCTTACTTCTCCCAGTGCCTGTCCCTGGAAATCACCAATCTGCTCCTCAAGTTTAACTGTATGAGATCCCTCATATAAATGGAATCTTGCAGTATTTGTCTTTTTGTGACTAGATTATCTCAATTAGCATAAGGTCCTCAAGGTTCACCCAGTATGTTATAAAAGGCAGCCTTTCCTTCTTTTTTAGACTGAAGAACATTCCATTGTATTTCTATGTCACACGTTCTTTATCCATTCATCTCTTGATGGACATTTAGGTTGTTTCCACATCCTGGCTACTGTAAATAACTAATAAGAAATTAAATATTGAGATCCAACACCCACCCAGAAACTTGCTCGCTTCTTCCTTCCTTCCTTCCTTCCTTCCTTCCTTCCTTCCTTCCTTCCTTCCTTCCTTCCTTCCTTCCTTCCTTCCTTCCTTCCTTCCTTCCTTCCTTCCTCCCTTCCTTCCTTCCTTCCTTCCTCCCTTGTCTATGCCTATTAGCATACAGGCTAAACAGCTGAAGAGTGGCCTGCATGTGGGGCTAACTGTGCTTCACAGCTTTGTAGGTGATGGAGAACTCGCCTACGTAGTAGCCAATCAACCCAACCTTGCTTTCCACCTGGTTGAAGGTCGGGCCTTTGCAGCAGCCCACTACCTGCCTTAGGAAGACCTGGAAGGCCCGCAGGTGCGTTTGCGGCTTCTCCAGGGGCGGGGCCTCCTCGCGCCTTGTGCGCAGGCGCTCCAGCAGGCCCTCCTTTGCTAGTCACGTCCGGCAGACGCCCTGTTGCTTCAGGCGCCCCCAGGCGGTGTCCAGAGGCTGGTCCAGCTCCACCACAGGGTAGGTGAAGTTGTGGAAAGTCGCCGTCTTCTGTTCCACTTCCATCATCTGTCGCTTCTTTGGAAGCCTTGTTTCCAGTGAGGTTGATTCTGTTGGAGCACGCTCTCAGTCGCCCAGTGGTTGTGAACCCTCTCCCCAGCCTGCACAGCTCCTGACCCATTTCCCCGGGGCCAGTTCAACACCGAACCTGTTCACTGCCCTTTTCACCGGCAGCGAGCAGTGCCGGGGAGGCAGGGAAGAAGGTTGGAAGAGGGCGGCGGGCCTGTCCAGGTTCCTGCCAGAGATGGGCCCCGGAAGGGACGGAATGCGCGCGACAGGGCCGGCGACCTCACGGTGAGCGGGCTGACCTGTGCTGGCGAGGACACAGGGCCGCCCAGCAGAGGCTTTCCCCTGACACTTGTGTCAAACCCAGAATGACCGGCACCCAGAGAAGGATGTGGAGGTCGGGGGAGGCGGTCTGCTGGACTGCTTCACAATTGTGCCTTTGTGGGGACTTCTAGAGGGCAGAAAAACGTACCCAGTTTGGGGAAGTCTCAGAGATGCCAGGGACACTGAGAAAAGCTAGGAGCGGATGAGCTGCTGATTAAGAATGAGATCGATGAGTTCAGGACACCTTCACTAGGTCTCCCAAACCCTAGGAGGCATGCCGTTGCTTTTGGTTTCAATATGAACACGTCTGATTTAATTTAGAAACAAAGCGTGAACATTAAAAATATAAGTAATTTGGTTATTTAAATTCCCAAATACATTTCTTAACACGGATCATGAAGACAGGTTGTTTTTGTCATTATATGTAATGTACTTCAACCTACCTTTAAATTACATTTAATATCTACACTAAATATGAAATAATCCCATCTTATTTTGTTATCAAAACATGGATTTTTCTTCCAAATATAATTTAGTGTAAATTTTAAGAAATATTTTGATAAATGGAAAAGAGTTGAAATTTATATATATATGTATATATATATATACATATATATATATATATGTCATTCAAACAGCAAATACTTAATGGGTGCCTGCTATGTACCAGGGCATTTTTTTTGGATTCTGGGACATCAAGCAATGAACAAAACAGAAATTATGTTTATGTGGGCCTTACATTTTATTATGTATGTGAATGTGTGTGTGTGTGTTGGTAGAAGAGACAAAATTTAAAGCGAAGTCTAGCATATGTTAGAAAGTAATAAGTGTTATGGAAAAAAATAAATTACAAAAAGGAGAAAATTTCAGGAAAGGGGAGTAATTTAATTAATTATTTTAAGATTTTATTTATTTATTTGACAGAGAGAGACACAGCAAAAGAGGGAACACAAGCAGGGGGAGTGGGAGAGGGAGAAGCAGGCTTCTTACCAAGCAAGGAGGATGATGGACCCTGGGATCATGACCTGAGTGAAAGGCAGCTGCTTAACGACTGGGCCACCCAGGCACCCCTAAAGGGGAGTAATGTTAAATAAATTCATCAGGAAAGACTTTACTTCTTGGTAGTATCTGAGGAAAGACTTGAAGGAGGTACAGAAACAAATCATGAACATATCTGGGAAAGAATACACCAGGCAGAGGAAACGATAAATGCAAAGACCCTGAGGAAAGGACAACTTTGAAAATGTACAAGTCCAGTGTGGTTGAAGGACTGATCTTGGAGTAGCTGCTGATGTCAGGAAACTCCTATAGAGCTTTGCATGCCGTAATAAGGAGGCTGGCTTTTACTCTTAGGGTTTTTAGTAGAACCCTAACATCGTTTATTTTAAAAGGACCAGTCTGGAAGTCCTAGAATAAATTTTTAGGAGGCAGAGTTAGGAAGCAGGCTGTAAGAAGCTATTGAAACTAAAAAAAAAAAGAAAGAAAGAAAAGAAAAGAAAAGAAGCTATTGGAATTAACAGACAGGAAACTGATAGTGACTTACAGACCATGGTAGCAGTGGAGGTCATGAGAAAGGGTCATAATTTGTATATGTGTCTAAGATGGACTCATCAAGATTTGTTAATGGACTGGAAGTGGGCTGCTGAAAAAAGGAATTGAGAATGATGAGTGCAAGGTTTTGTGACCAGGATGGAGCAGCCTCTGAGTTGGGAAAGGCTGCACTTGGAACAGATTTTTGAAGGAGAATCAGGATATACTGAAATTGAGATGTCTCTTAGGGAAAGTAAGTAGGTATTAGGGTTTAGAGCTCAGGAAGAAGTCTGAGCTGGAGCTGTAAAACATACATCAATTCTAGAAGCTAATATAAGACCAAGTCCTATTACAGTTGACCTTTGAACTATATGGGCCCACTTATGCACAGATTTTTTTTTACAGTACTGTAAATATATTTTCTCTTCCTTATGATTTTCTTAGTAGCATTTCTCTAGCTTAGTTTATTGTAAGAATATAGTGTCTAATACACATAACACACAAAATATGTGTTAATTGCTATGTTACTGATAAGGCTTCTAGTCAGTATAGGCTATTAGTAGTTAAGTTCTTTGATCAAAAGTTATAAACAGATTTTTGGTTATGTGGGTCAGTGCCCCCCACACTGTTCAAGGGACAACTGTATATAATATGTAATTAGTACAGAATATATAAAGATAAAAAATAATTATTTAACTAAAAGATCTCTTCTTATTTGCTACTAAAAATTTTGATTTTTTAATTCCTAGGGGACAATGTGAGTTTATATATGATTTCACAAAAGATTGAAAAATACTATATTTTCCTAATACAGTTCTAAATTATTCCTATGGTTATTTTTAGCTTAAGAATTAATGTACAAATGGATGGAAATTTTAAATTACATTTGCCTGACTAGTAATATTTTACAAGTAACAAAGGGAACTTCTCACTGTGTGATAAAGTGAGATGGGCCTGACTAATGAATACTTTAGTTTTAGCTGTGACTCAAAGGCTAGTTTCACTTACACGATTTCTTCAAACTTCACTCTGTAACTTGAGATTTTTGCATAACTCTTACGCAAGTTATTCATTGGCATAACACTCTCTGGACTTTTCCTTCTTAAAAGCAGGAGACCTGGCATTCAAAACCACCTCTGGCCTCAAGTCTGTCAGTGATTCCCATACAACTTATCTCATGAGACTTAACTGAGATGCTTCCCTCCTGAACAGTCCACACTTGTGTTCCAAGCCCAGTCAAGAGACAACATCTTAAGGAGAAAAGCGTAAGGCTTCTGGTGTTCACTTGGCATAGAGCAGGACAGACACAGGGATGGTATTTCATCCAGCAAGAGAGCACCTTGCCTAGGGCATGCCATCACCTGAAGGAAATGGGCCATTGGAATCCTTAAGATACACCCAAAGCACTTGTGAGGGTTGTGGTTGTCTGGGAAAATTTCCTAGAGCAGGTGATGTTGGAGGTGGGACTACAACACACAGAATATTCTTGGCAAAAGAAATAGCATGTACAGACATACAAGTGTGAAGTTCAGCCATCTGTGATAAACATGAAGGGATTTGGCAGTACTCAAGTGTAGAGTTCTTATGAAGTATCAAGAAAGTGACTAAGAAGGTTAAAAAAAAAAGGCTTGTATGCTTTGCTAAGGAGTTTAGACCTTATCTTTAAGGTGATAAGGAATTATTGAAAGGACTTACAGAGTAGATTGTCATGAATCGAGTTTTGTTTATAAAATATGATTGTGATAGGAGAGAAAATAGAAAAGGAATAGGGAAGGCAAGTAGGGGCAGATGGATCCATGAGGAGGCAAACTACTTGACAAATAATGAGAGGAGAAACTGCAGATGGTGAAGAAGTGGTAAATTCAGGAAACATGAAGGAGAATTGATATAAATTAGTGACTGGCTAGCTGAAGTGAGTAAGAGGGAAAGGACTGCAATGTCTGAAACATTGTCAGGCAAAACATTGGGAGAAGCAGGTTTGTGATGAGTTCTCTTTGGGAGTTGAGAAGAGTCTGAAACTATAGTCAATGAGTCCGGTAAGTAGCGGAGAATGGGGGCAGAACTCAAAAAAGAGAAATAGAATCTCAACAGGAAACAGGTAGCCTACCCAGAAAAGTAATTGAAAAGGTGTTAATGAAGGAACTATTTGGAAACTATGAGCAGAGTTAGGCAACCAACTAGAGTTTAGCAGGGCCTAGCCATAGCACAAAGTGGCCATGAATCTTAGGACCTAAGGGAATAGAGAAGAAAGGGAGTCCTGAATGGGTAAGAGCTTCAGCTGTAGGAGGGGAGCCCTCCTACAAGGGTACCATGGTGTTTGGGAGCTGGGAAATGGCACATTCCCTTTCTTCAAAGCTGTACACACCTCAGAGGGGCTACCTAGAACTATGGAATTAGACTGTTTAAGATACACATATTCAAGAGAGGGTAGTCAGTTAACTCTGTTTGTCCCTTGCATCAGCCTATGGAGACTGGGCTATTATTAGCAATACTTTAATCAATTACCTTTGGAATAATATAGCATTACATTCGTAAGTAAAGCTGACAACTGTTTATCTATATAATCCTACTTGCCTAATATCAGGACAGCTAGTTAAACTTGTAAATCACTAAAAAGAAAGGAACCATAGAGATGATCTACTAAAGTTCATTATTACCACATCTCTGGATATGCATGTCTCTAGGAACTAACACTGGGAAGGGAACACATGGAACAAGAGAATAAACACAACTGTAAGGCATTCATTTTATATTAAAACAATCCCACATGCATTATGGGATAGAATGCAAATAAATCCATGTGAGTTTTAAAGATAAAACAGAAGATGTGAAGTCATTTCATGTGTTCGCATTCCTCTGCCCTAAGGAAAAATTTGAGAAGCATTATTTCCAATTCTCTCATTGACCTTGATATTGGAGTCCACAAACCCCAAATGTCATTTAAAGTTTACATGGCCCTTATATGAAAAAACCATAGTTAACATCATCTTTAATGGGGAAATACTGAGAGCTTTTCCTGTAAGGTCAGGAACAAAACAAGAATATCTGGTCTTACCACTTTTATTCAACATAGCACTGAAAAGCAATCAGGCAACAAAAAGAAATAAAAGAGATCCAAATCAGTAAGTAACAAGTCAAACTTTCACTATTTGCGGAAGACATGATATTATATATATAGAAAACCTGAAAGACTCCACCAAAAGTCTTTTGGAACTGTTTAAAAAAAAAATTGTTAAAGCCTCAATGTGAAAAATCAATGTACAGAAATCTATTGCATTTTTATACAACAAGAGTGAAGCAGCAGAAAGAGAAATTAAGAAAACAATTCCAGGGGTGCCTGGGTGGCTCAGTGGGTTAAGCCTCTGCCTTCAGCTCAGGTCATGATCTCAGGATCCTAAGATTGAGGCCCACATTGGGCTCTCTGCTCAGCAGGGAGCCTGCTTTCTCCTCTCTCTCTCTCTGCCTGCCTCTCTGCGTACTTCTGATCTCTCTCTCTGTCAAATAAATAAATAAAATCTTTAAAAAAAAAGAAAACAATTCCATTTACAATGGTACCCAAAATAATAAGATAATTAGGAATAAACTAGTCAAAGAGGTGAAAAACCTATACACTAAAAAGTATAAAACACTGATGGAAGAAATTGAAGATGACATGAAGTATGCAAAGGCATTCCATACTCATGGGTCAGAAGGACAAATACTGTTAAAAATGTCTATACTACACAAAGCAATCTATAGACTTAATGCAGTCCCTATCAAAGTAGCATTTCTCACAGAACTAGAACTAACAATTCTAAAGTTTGTATGGAACCACAAAAGACCCTGAATAGTCAAAATGGCCTGGCAAAGAAAAGCAAAGTTGGGAGTTATCACAGTTTCAGACAAAGCTGTAGTGATCAAAACAGTATGATACTGGCACAGAATAGTCACATAGATCATTGGAACAGAATAGGCAACCCAGAAATAAAGCTACAACTCTATGGTCAATTAGTCTTTGATAAAGCATGACAGAATATCCATCAGGAAAAAAGACAGTCTCTTCAACAAATTGTGTTGGGAAAATGGGACCACTTTCTTACACCATATACAAAAGTAAATTCAAAATATTATATTAAAGGGGAACCTGGGTGGCTCAGTTGTTAAGCATCTGCCTTCAGCTCAGGTTGTGATCCTAAAGTCCAGGATTGAGCATTGCATCGGGCTCCCTGCTTGGCAGAAAGCCTGGTTCTCCCTCTCTCACTACCCTAACCCTGCTGTGTTTCTCTCTGTCAAATAAATAAATAAAATCTTTAAAAAATAAATAAATAATTTTTTTTCAGAATGTATTAAAGACTGAAATATAAGACTTGAATCCATAAAAGTCCTAGAAAAGAACACAGGGAGTAAATTCTCTGATATTGGCCTTAACATTTTTCTAGATAGATCCCCTCAGGAAGGAGAAAGAAAAATAAACTATTAGGACTGTATCAAAATAAAAAGCTTCTGCACAGCAAAAGAAATAATCAGCAAAACTAAAAGGCAACCTACTGAATGAGAGAAAATATTTGCAAATGACATGTCCAACAAGGGGTTGGTATTCAAAATATATTAAAAAAATATAAAACTCAACACCCCAAAACCAAACAATCCAATGAAAAAAACGGTCAAAAGACATGAATAGACATTTTTCCAAAGAGGACATACAGATAGCGAGATGTTCATCATCACTTAACCATTAGGGAAATGCAAATCAAAAGTATAATGAGTTGGGGGCACCTGGGTGGCTCAGTCATTAAGCTTCTGCCTTCTGCTCGAGTCATGATCCCAGGGTCCTGGGATCAAGCCCTGCAATAGGCTCCCTGCTCAGCGGAAAGCCTACTTCTCCCAGTCCCTCTCCTTGTGTTCCCTCTCTCGCTGTGTCTCTGTCAAATAAATTTAAAAAAAAATCTTAAAAAGAAAAGTATGATGAGTTGTCACCTCACATCTGTCAGAGTGGCCAAAACCAACAACACAAGAAACAATAGATGTTGGCAAGGATGCAGAGATCTAGGAACCTTCGTACCCTGTTGGTGTGAATGCAGATTGGCGCAGCCACTCTGGAAAACAGTGTGGAAATTCCTCAAAAAGTTAAAAATTGAACTACTGTTTGATCCAGCAATCACACTATTGGGTATTTACCCACACTAATTCAAAGGGATGCATGCATTATTTACAAAAATCAAGATCTGGAAGCATCCCAAGTGTTCATGGATTGATGAATGGAGAAAGAGTTGGTACACACACACACACACACACACACACACACACACACACTTTTTATTTATTATTTAGCCATAAAAATGAATGAAATCTTGCCATTTGCAACAACACAACAACATGGTTGGAGCTAGAGAGTATAATGTTAAGCAGAGTAAATCAGAAAAAGACAAATACCCTATGATTTCACTCATGTGGAATTTAAGATACAAAACAAGCAAAGGGGAAAAGAGAGAAAAATTAAGAAACAGACTCAATGACAAACTGATGGTTGTGGGAGGAAGGGATGAAATAGGTGATGGAGATTAAGGAGTGCAATTGTCAAAATGAGCTTTGGGTGAGGTATGGAATTATTCAATCACTGCATCATATACCAGAAACTAATATAGCATTCTATGTTAACCAGCTGGAATTAAAATAATAACTTAAAAAAATAAAGTTTGTATGACTTTGGGCAAATTATTAAAACTCTACGTTGGATGTCTCATTTAACTCATGATAATAATACCTACCAAAAGGGTTGTTAGGAGGAGTAAATGTAATAATTTATGTTAAATACCTAGCACAGTTTTTGGCAACATAGTGTCTAAGTATGCATCCATCATTCTCAGCTCTTCTTCCACTAGAGATGATATTGGAGAAAGTATGGCTGATTGGTCCACTGCCACAATTAGTTCATGAAAGAGTCAGGACCAGGAAAGGGAAAGATTGAACTTCTGCTATGTGTTTCTAACTGGATGTAGAACATGTGTAATGCCATTTAATCCAACAGAAGCCCTTGTGAATTATACTAGAACCTGTTTCCTAGTCCCATTCCAGTGGCTTTCTGCTCCAGCATGCAGCTTCTCTTTGGTTTGGATCCTCTGCTTACTCAACATGCAGTTGCATTAGCTTCCAATGACAGAAGCTCACAGAGACATTCACATCTAATTTGCCCTCTTGCTGTGGCCTCTCTCCTGCTTATGACACTGACAGGTGGCTCGAAAGTCATAAATGGATGGGATTCAGGAGAGACAAAACAGAGCAGCTGGCAGGCCAAGGTCAGCAAGACACTCAGGTTCAAATGATTTGGAAGATTGAAATAAAATCTTTCTTTCTCCCAGCTCTTTCCTAGAGAGAATAATTTAGGAAGGTCCCAAATGACTCTCACTTTTTTTTTTAAATAACGAATATCATATGCTTAAGCAATTGCCAACTTGGAAAACACTAGCATCAAAAGAGTGAGACATGCTATATAGAAGCATTTCCCTCAGCAGTCTCCAGAGATGAGTCTCACACACTTCTGGCTCAGAAGCCCTGGGCAAGGGATTGTAGCCACTGTTAACATCATCCATCTGTGGACAATATGCTAAAAATCCGTTGTGCCAACAGATGGTCAAGGCTGCATGTGACAGCATCTAGATACCCAGGGAAAATCTTCCAAGATTATTCCATTATACCCCTTCCTGCCCTACCAGGCACCATTTTGATTACTTTGTCTTTAACTCATTTTTAACCACACATCCCTCTGTTGCTCAGGAAGCACATGCAAAACATCCAGAGGGACAGTAAGTGTGCTAAGAAATATACACCTATCTGAATCAGGCAAACAACTGAATATAAATTCACCTTGCCATGCATCTGGCCTTGGCTGAAGAGACAAGTTGTTTTTGGATAGCAAATGTGCAGAGAGGAAAAAGAGCTAAGGAGAAAGCAACTTTTTAACTAACATTTGTATTACAAAGCTTTTATTAGATCCAGGGTTCATGAATTCAAGACAAGATTCTTGGCAAATGAAAGAAATAGAGGGTTAGCCCAGGTGTTTCAGAGGACTCAATATGGCAAGCTTTTTTTTTTCCTTTAAGATTTTATTTATGTATTTGACAGAGAACAGGAGAGCATAGGCAGGGGGAGCAGCAGAGCGAGAGGGAGAAACAGGCTCCCACTGAGCAGGGATCCCAATGAGCTCCATCCCAGGGCGCTGGGATCATGACCTGACCCGAAGGCAGGC
Organism: Spilogale gracilis; assembly: GCA_004023965.1. Lineage (NCBI taxonomy): Eukaryota > Metazoa > Chordata > Mammalia > Carnivora > Mephitidae > Spilogale > Spilogale gracilis. The sequence goes on along the minus strand of PITA01009154.1, from coordinate 44,814 downwards.
GCTTAACTGACTGAGCCACCCAGGCGCCCCTATAGAAAGTTTTTTTTTTTAATATTTTATTTATTTATTTGACAGAGAAACACAGCAAGAGAGGGAACACAAGCAGGGGAATGAGAGAAAGAGAAGCAGGCCTCTTGCCAAGCAGGAAGCCTGATGTGGAGCTCAGTCCCGGAACTCAGGCATCATGACCCAAGCCAAAAGCAACCACCTAATGACTGAGCCACCCAGGCGCCCCTTGAAAGTTTTTTTTTATAAAGAGCAATGGAATTAGCGTGTCTTCAGTTCTGTTTACTAAGACTCCCAGCTGTACTTACTAATAATGTCAGAATTCTCATCAGTAAGACATCCTTCTTTGCAGGATTAATGGTGGCTAAAGCAAAGTAATGTTGGTGATCAATGCCATCCAAGAGTTGTGAATTATTTCTATTAACTTTAATGATGTTTCATCCTAAATAAGATTTCATAATCAGACAGCTAATATTATGGAACACTGAAACTTGAATTAAATCTTCTATCAGGTCGGGCACCTGGGTGGCTCAGAGGATTAAGCCTTTGCCTTCGGCTCAGGTCGTCATCTCAGGGTCCTGGGATCAAGTCCCACGTCAGGCTCTCTGTTCAGCGGGGAGCCTGCTTCCCCCTCTTTCTCTGCCTGCCTCTCTGCCTATTTGTGATCTCTCTGTGTGTGTCAAATAAATAAATAAAATCTTTTTAAAAAAAAGTCTTCTATCAGGTCCTGATGTGAGGGTTACTTCATGATACCCTATTGCCTCCTTTTATTTGAACTCTTCTATATCTCAGCAATTTGCAAAAGAAGTTGTCACCACTTCAGGTCACAAGCGTGTATGGCTAAGTGTGTTTGTTAGAGAAGCACAACTACACAGTTAAGCATTTCTCTCACCTTTCCGGTTGTGTCTGCATCTCCCCAGGATGGCATTAGCTGTAGCTGCTTTGGTAACATAGATTGGAGTATAAGGAATCAGTGTGAAAACAGAATTACTCTTAGTTGGAATAAATACTAGATAAATAGTAAATTAAAAGCAAACAGCCAGATGGATCTATCAGACCTCAGTTAAAATTTGGTCCCATCATCAACTAGTTGTGAGATTTGAGGCCAAATAATTTTATTTCCTTGAACCATAGTTTTACTTTCTGTAAAATAGAGTTGATAATAGAACTAAGCAGATCTCAAGGAGGTTCTGCTGATAAAATAATGTCACAACATTATAAATTCCCTTGTAATTACGGAGAACTAGAAAAGGATTAGCTGTTCACTGTTACAGTAAGCATTAAACTACTAAAATGTTTCTGTCAAATCTGTTCTTCTAATTGTTCAGTCAAAAGCTACACCTTTGTTCCTTTTCTTTCCTTCTTTCCTCCTTGATACCTTCATAAATATCATCTGATACACATTCAAAACACAGAATCAGAACACTTCACAGCAGTCTACTTCCACTTGGTTCAAGATACCATTGTCTCTTGCCTAGATTTCAGCAGTAGTCTTCTAACTAGTCTCTGCTTCTACCATATGTCCCTTTCCCCCACCCCAGCATATTTCAACACAATACCCAGAGTGATCCTTTTAAAAATATAAGTTGTTGGGACGACTGGGTGGCTCAGTTGGTTGGGCGACTGCCTTCAGCTAGGGTCATGATCCTGGAGACCCGGGATCGAGTCCCATATCAGGCTCCCTGCTCGGCAGGAAGCCTGCTTCTCCCTCTCTCACTCCCCCTGCTTGTGTTCCCTCTCTGGCTGTGTTTCCCTCTGTCAAATAAATAAAATCTTTAAAATAAACAAACAAACAAACAAACAAACAAATAAATAAAAATATATAAGTTGTATCCCGACCTTCCTTTGCTTAAAACCTTCCAAGACCTTCTCACACTACCGAGAATAAAAGCTAAATCTTTACAATAGCCTTCAAGGTCTTCTCATACCTCTAAGTACATTTTGCTAATGAATTGGAACATCTATGTCAGCCCAATTCTTGGATCTCTGAACTACCTAAGAGACAATGAAACCATTCACCTCCAATTTTAATGTTCCACTGGGCTTGGCTTTATCTTCTCTATCTGTTATTATTTCTTTGTTAGTTAATAAGACATGGCTTTGGATCAGGCTCTCAAAGCTCTGGAAACCGACCTTTCAACGTGGGCAGCATCAGGTACCCACAGGAATTTTCCAAAGCTCAGTATTATCTTAAAGTCAAGTGGAGGGAAGGAACAGAGTTTACCTTTGGTATAAACTCAAAGAGATGATGCTACAGTGTCAGATTTCTATGCCTGTGCACACAGTATTCTTTTTGCTTGGACTGATACCTCTCATTGGTCACTCGTCAAAATCCCACCCACTGGTCAAGGCTGAATTTAGATATCACTGCCTTCTTCGATCTTTATGTAATCCATCCAGTCAAGAGTGGGTGTTCCTTTTTCTGCCCCACCAAAGTTTCTCCTTCTGGTTTAGCCTGTGAATCATTTTCTGCATTTTAATCTACCAAATATGTCTGCTAAGGACTGATAGATTGTCCTTTCCTTGACAGAATAAGTCACAGTGGCTCATTATAATGGAATTCTCAAGGCAGGTAGGAAGAAGGTCCTTCAGAATTTCAGACTGAGAATTAAATGGGGATGGGAGAATATAGCACTTCCCTGCAGGGTAAAAATGTTTGTCCTCTTCCTTTCCCAGCTTCCTCCTTCTGACTCTCATTTAAGTGTCTGAGCTGTTTTAGGAGAGTCATAGATTAGACCGGTGATACCTAGAAGCAGGCCAGGGAGTGTCATTCAGCAGAAACATCTGGGGATAGTTTTCAATACATGGATTCCTGAGCTACTTCTCTTGAAGTCCCTAGAAATTCAGGTTATGTAGACCTAGGCCAGGACCTAGGTATAAGGTTTAGCATTGAAAAATCAGCAAAGTTTGGCAATAACAGACTTAGATGCTAATTTTAATAAGTTCTTCTTTTTTTTTTTTTAAAGATTTTATTTATTTGACAGAGAGAAACACAGCCAGAGGGAACACAAGCAGGGGGAGTGAGAGAGGGAGAAGCAGGCTTCCTGCTGAGCAGGAAGCCTGATGTGGGACTTGATCCCGGGTCTCCAGGATCATGACCTGAGCCGAAGGCAGTCGCTTAACCAACTGAGCCCCCCAGGTGCCCCTAATTTTAATAAGTTCTTAAGAGAACATAGGAACTACAGATGATAGGGGGAAAAAGAAAAAAGAGAAAGCAAATGTGGAAAGTTGTCAGTATGACCCTAGCATGGCATCAGAAAGAACGTGGCTCTTAGCTAGAGGATGTGATTTTTCCAGTTTAAGCTCATTTTGTCCTTTTTCTTGCCATTATATTCACTAATAGCTCTCAAATAAAATTTTGGTCACTCTGAGGATATGAGTATACAGGCCAAATATTATGGTATCCTTTCCTTTAGAAGTCATATTTCTCAGTATAAATCAGTAAGTTGACATCCTAATAACTATATATTAGCCTGTGTAGGCTTGTTTACTGTGGTTCTTTTCTAAGACACAACTATTATCATTATGACCACAAAATCAAGTTTCTGAATCTGCAGACTCCCCAGGCCATAGAAGAAAGGACCAAGTAGAATTTCACCCCGTTAAAAACATATATAGCTGGTGGAAACCTCTAAAAATCCCACTATGTTTGATTCATCAATATATCCTTAATACATGAGAAAGGAAAAATAGGGAAGAGCTGGAGGCCTAGACACAGGTCTTGACTCTATGACTGATTTTCTTTGTAATGTTGATCAGTAGTATATACCACATATAACACTCTATGCCTTTGCCCGACATCGTCCTTCACACCTTACACACCTTATCCTATTTAATTATGTCACCAACCCTGCAAAAGAGTTATTATGTGGCAGATACTACTAAATTCTTACACAGTTGGTAATTCTTTTCTTTGTCCTTAGACAGCCCAATTTAAGTTCAGGTTCTTGATGCACGAAATGTATACAAAATGACTAAAGTTCTAGCAGCTCTCTTGAACTCTGGGATGACTTTTAGGATGGAGGCCACTTGTTAAGGATGCAAAATAGAAATAGCTTAGGTTTCTGAGGGTATTAGAAGGCACTGTATATTCCATGGATAGTCTCCCTCTGTGATTTCTTTTACATAATAAATAAATAAACTACTATAATTATATGCTGCTAAACATAATCCAAAGTGCTACAGAACTAGATTCTCATTTTAGATTCGGGAAACCAAGTACAAAGAGATTGAATAACTTACTTGAGGTTTTATGCTAAGTACTGAGTAGATACTCTTTACTGGCAATGTGATTCTAAGGCCAATGTTCTTGAATCTATGCTATAATACCTCAAAAAAGAAGTTATTTTGCTTTTATGTTTGGTGTAGCCCAGGCAAACTTGTATCTACTGACACTTTTTATGTGCCAGGCATTGTGCTAGATATTGTCACATATACTGTATTATCTCATTTAACCTTTATGCTTGGGTTTCTCTATATCTAAAAACTATGTGATTTAAGTAAATTCTCTCTTTCTTTCATCTCTATGAGCCCACATCAAAGACCTTTTCCTATAGCCTAGCAGGAAACATGTGATAATCTATAGCCAAGGGTTAACTGAGGTCTTTTCTGCAAGTTAGGCAGCTCCACAGGAGAAAGTAATCTCTTCATCCTTGATAAACACTCATAAACATGAGATTTAAACAAGTCAAAGTTGTCCTTGTCCTTTGCATCCCTTTCAAAGTCACTCATATTTTGGGGAGACCTTAAGGCTTATTAAAAACAAGATAAAACAGAAATAAGTAGCTCTCCTACCAGAGGAAAGAGATGAAAAAGAGAATGGCTTGTCATACAAAGCAGCAACTCTGCACTTTATTTAATAATTAAATGAAGGCTAAATAAAGAAACACAGCCACAAACATACACTCCTCACATAAAAATAGGGCATATAAAAACCAAAATTAGAGCATTTGGAAAATGCTACATACCACTCTGTATTTAAGTGCAATTAAACTGTTGAGTGTTAAAAAAAAAGTAAAATCTTAAAAATCTAGGAAGAAAATGACTGTTTAAGCTCAGGATTAAAAAAAAAAAAAAGATTTTCTAACCATGGAAGCAAAAGAGGTTGTGAAGGAAAAAAAATCAATAGTTTTGATTATTACAGAAAATACAAGTGACAATAGGAAAAAGTTGAATTTTATGAGAAATGAAAGAATAACACATTGCAATGATAAATAATTGTTTCCAGCACATTAGTAAACATATTTAAATGATAACATTTAATATTAGGAGAAAAGCAATTAAACAGGCATCTTTGTACACTGATGGTGGGGAGATAAAATATACAGCTTCTCTAAAAAGAAATTTGGCAATGACTATTTACCCAGGAATTCAGAACAAAATTTATATGCAAGTATATTCATTTTTTACAAATATTTTGCAAGTGTGACCTTTGACACTTTAAAAAAAAATAAAAGCCTCACTAGAGATATTTATTTAACAAATTGCACAACATTCTCTCTAGACTTCCAGGAAAGATTTGGAAATGCTAGATTATCAGGAAAAGCATGAGGTGTCCCAGGGAGGCTACCTAGAAGTACCGTACAGTCCTTTAGAGTACCAATGTTCTTGGATGACAGGGAGAAGACTCTCATGCATTCATTCACTTACACATTCAAGAAATGTTTTTTGATTGTTTATTGTGTATGAAGTATGGTGCTAGACACTGGGGATATAATAGTGAACTGAAAACATGGGACAGTAGCTCCCTTCATGGGTCATCTAGTTCAGTGGTACAGATAAATTTATCCGTTACACAGACTAATAGGAAAATTGCAACTATAGGAATACATACTTTGAATGAGGTTATATGGTACTCAGAAAATAGACAAGGGACGGATGAATTGATCACAAACTCTTATTTTGCTATGAGTATAATAGAAACTTTCACTCACAAATCTAATAGTCTGGATTTTAACTATTCCATGATTTATGTGAAGGTCTCTGATGTTTGAATGAATGAGTCCTTCTCACTGTGGCTTTGTTGTTCTTTTTCCAAGTTTTTGGGAATTTGCAAAGATCTAAATTCACACCATATGAATCATAAGGTTCTTTTTGACAGTCTTTCCCCCAGGATTGGAACTATCTGAAAATTTAGGCTTTAAGGATTCTACTGTCTTTAATTGCTGTGCAATCAGGACCTGTATTATTCACAGCTGTATTCTCTGTGCCTAGCGCCTAGCATTTAATAGATGCCTAATACATATTTCTTTATTGAACTACTGTGATGATTGGTTTGGAAGAGCCATGAGGAAGCTTTTAAAAAAGTGACTTACAACCATGTCTGCTTGGCTGATTCAGCTAGTGTGCTTGAAGAAAGAAAGCAACCTTGTGCACTATTCCCTACACCTATGGAAGCAGAATCTTCAGGGGTACAATTTAAGGAATCTGTAGTTGTTGTAGAACCCAGGTAATTTTGATGCTGTCTTTTGGAAATCTGTATAAAAGAACATTTTGGACCATTTCAGGATTACTGAATATTTCTCTCCTTTTGTTTAAACCTTAATAATGAAGAAATCGATGGGATACTAATAATATAACAAGTTAAAAAAGTGTCCCCATATGTATGTATATAGAAAATATATATAGAAATATGTATATATATTTATAGAAATATAGAAAATATATAGAAAAAGGCAAGAATCTGTTTGTTTACAAGAAAATTCAGATATATAGGGTGCCTGGATGGCTCAGTTGTTAAGTGTCTGCCTTCGGTTCAGGTCATGATCCCCGGGTCCTGAGATCAAGCCTCACGTCGGGCTCCCTGCTTGGCAGGAAGCCTGCTTCTCCCTCTCTCACTCCCCCTTCTTGTGTTCCCTCTCTCGCTGTGTTTCTTTCTATCAAATAAATAAATAAATAAATTTTTTTAAAGATTTTATTTATTCGACAGAGGGAAACACAGCGAGAGAGGGAACACAAGCAGGGGGAGTGAGAGAGGGAGAAGCAGGCTTCCCGCTGAGCGGGGAGCGCGATGTGGGACTCCATGTGGGACTCGATCCCCAGTCTCCGGGATCATGACCTGAGTCGAACGCAGTCGCTTAACCAACTGAGCCACCCAGGCACCCAAATAATTTTTTTTTTTTTAAATCTAGGTATAATTCATTTTTCAAAAAAAGAAAGATAATTGTCAAACTCTACATGCAGTTTATTTCCCCATTAGTCAAATCATCAAATATCTATTGAGTGCTGGCGAGCTTTTTATTTACTCTAGGAGTGGGCAATGTGATTTTCTAAGGTTTACACCTTGAATTCGGGGGAATGTAATGGAGATGTGAATATTTATGCAAATGCAAGATTGAGAAAATAATATATGAAGGGAAAGGGGGACAGTAAAAAGGTCCTATGTTGCTTGTGCATTAGTTACAATGAACCTTGGTGACGCCAGGTAGGCTATAAATACATCATTTAAGGATTTGATTATGGTCATCCTAGAGCTGAGAAAACTGAGCCTTTAAAATTGGATTTGATCCTAAGATTATATCATTCCTAAGTCTGCGCTCTTTCCCCAAATAGATACAGAACCAAGATGATATACCCTGGTTTTCCTTGGGGGCAGTCCCAATTCATGCCTGTTATCCCAGCACAAGTTTCAGTCTTAGAACTATCCCAGTTTAGATAATGATTAAGTGGTCTCTCCATGTCTGCCTAAATATTAAGTATAAGTAGACTATAAAAGACTTGGGTGAGATGTGGTTGACCTCTATGAGAGACAGTCTTTGGAGTTAGACAAACTTACATTTAAATCTCTCTTCTTCCATTTAGTATAGTACTATGTATTAGACAGATTACTTAAACTGGGATTTCGAGCCAGTTACTTCACCTCCCTCCTACTCAGTTTCATTACCTACAAAATGGAAATAACAATGGTGCCTTCCTCACAGGGTGGTAGCAAGAATTAATAGTCCAGGAAGAATGTTTGCATGGCACAAAATAAAAGATAAATAGATAAAAATGGCAAATCCCCAAGGCATACACAAGGGAAGTTTCCCAACTGCCTCTTTCTCTTAAATAAGAGAATGTGACCCAGATTCTTGGAAAGGGCTAGGATAATGGTTCACACATGACACACTTCAAGCCTTGGGGAGGAAAGCACTTTCCTTTCAAATCTCTATGTTGTTCAACATGTCTGAGTTATGGTTTCTTTCCAGACAGCTAGCATTTGACCTGAAGGTAAAACATGCAGAAGCCCTGTCCTTTTTTTTTTTTTTTCAGTGTTCCAAGATTCATTGCTTATGCCCTATACCCAGTGCTCCATGCAATACGTGCCCTCAGTACCCACCACCAGGCTCTCTTATCCCCCTACCCTTCTCCCTCCAAGTCCCTCAGTTTGTTTCTGTATCCAAAGTCTCTCATGTTTCGTTTCTCTCCCCAAATTACCTTACTTCCCATTTCCTTTTCTTCTCCTACTGTCCTCTCTATTACCCCTTATCCATTCATCTGTTGAAGGGCACCTTGGCTCTTTCCACAGTTTGGCGATTGTGGCCATTGCTGCAATGAACATTGGGGTACATATGGCCCTTCTTTTCACTACATCTGTATCTTTGGGGTATATACCCAGTAGTGCAATTGAGGGTCATAGGGTAGCTCTATTTTTAATTCTTAAAGGAATCCCCACACTGTTTTCCAAAGCAGCTTCACCAACTTGCCTTCCCACGAGCAGTGTAAGAGGGTTCCCCTTTCTCCACAGCCTCTCCAACACTCGTTGTTTCCTGTCTTGTTAATTTTGGCCATTCTGACTGGTGTAAGGTGGTATCTCAGTGTGGTTTTGATTTGAATTTCCCTGATAGCTAGTGACGATGAATATTTTTTCATGTGTCTGTTAGTCGTTTGTATATTTTCTATGGAGAAGTGCCTCTTCATGTCTCTTGCCCATTTTTTGATGTGTTCATCTTCTTTTTGGATGTTGAGTTTGAATAGTTCTTTACAGATCTTGAATATCAGCCCTTTGTCTGTAGTGTCATTTGCAAATATCCTCTCCTTTTTTTAAGTAGAAAGTAGCATAGTTTAAACTTTCCAGTTTTTACCTCTTTGCAGCTTTCTTTCATTATTTGTTTTGGGATTTAAAAAAATTGAATCTCTTAGTTGTAGCCTTTCAGCAACATTTCAGTTCACACTACCTGAGTGATATGTTCCTACCTAACATCTTCAAATTTGCAGGCTACCAACAAGCAAATAAGAGCCAGCAGAAAAATAGGATGTTCTAGGGACTGATTCTTCTCTTCATATATTCCACCCAAACTATTGTCATTTTAAATAATACTGAACCTGGCATATGAAGAATGTTACCTTCCACACTCTTTACTTCCCCCCACACAGCCTTTTTGCTGATCTAAGTCTAACTGCTTTGGTGAGGCACTTTGAGAACCACTGCTTGAAGAAACTGACAAATGTTCACACTGGGAGCTGGATAAGGAGCAGTAGAGTTGACCCAGAGAAGGTCTGTCCTTCAAGTTCAGTTTGATCAGCAAACAGAGAGAGGAAACATTTTGGTACCTTCTTAAAGGCTTTTTAGAAAAAAAAAAAAAAAGTCCTTTGTTTGGGCTTGTGGAATGAGAATTTCAATAAGCAGGAAAGATTCAAGAGGAAACAGGTTACCAAAATATGGGAGGACAATGTAAATGTAAGGAAAATGAATAATCAGTTCAGTGAAGATAGAGCGTAAGTAATGTCAGTAATGTCAAAGATGAACCGAGCATTGAGAACTGACTGCCATATAGGGGGCAGATAATAAAGGATTTTGAATTCTAGATTAATGATATTAGACAGCTATTCTCTAAGTGGAGATTGAAGGGAATAGAAGAGCACATTTCCTCCCCAAAATGAACAGTTGTTCCTCAGATATGGCAGATCAACCCCATTCTACAGTGCTGTTCTGTGCCTGCAATCATCTACTCTGGAACCAATGTAAAAGACAGATAAACACATTAGCAATCCAAAGAGCTAAATACGATGAAATGAGGATATAAAAGGAATAGGGCTGTCGCAGAAGGAGTCACAATGCTAGACTTAATAAGGCTTATAGGACTTAAGTATCTATAATTATCCATGCTTAGTCTACCTTCCAGGATGATTGTGGTGACCAAATAGAGTAACTCTTCCTCTTCCTCCCAGTATAGCTAAGACTAATAAGGTGCTTATCATGGATAAGCACTATTTTAAAGACGTTGCATATTATTCACTGACCTTATAATACAGATGCTAATTTATTTCCATTTCATAAATGGAGAAACTGAAGAACAGGAAGATAAGAAAAACTTGTCCAAGCTCACACAGCTATAAGCAGTGGATCAGGAACACAGCTTTCGAGTCCGTGTTCTCAGCCACTTCTAGTGTGGACGTGAAAACACTTAATAATCTACAAAGAACTATTCAAGCATAAGATATTGTTACTCCTGTCAAGCACTGTATTTAAACACCAGAAAAGAGTGTTTGGTGAGAAGATCAAAATGAAATGATGATTGAACATTTGGATCTTTGTTTATATCAAATTTTGAAACTCTGGTTTTATTCTACTTAGTTGTTCATAGGAAAGGTACATATTCCATTCTGGCTCAAATTTTTCCATGAAAGTCTTTTGGAAAACATTTTGTTTGGCTTTTGTGGCAAATATTTTGATGCCTCCATCAGAAATTCATAATTTGTTTGGGTCCACTCAGTGTCATGACTCATAAAATGTGTACTACAATTTATTGCCACTTTGGGGCCTGAGTTTCACTCAGTTCTAATTCCAGAGTAAGGTTCCAAGACAAAAGAAAAGGAAAGCCTGGGAAAATTGGTGAGAGTGACTGCATCAAGGAACAAAGGGCCAAAGGACCCTGGCAGAGAATCAAGAAGGAGAGGAACATCTTGGTCACTTCCCAAAGGAGCATATTTTCTCAGAAAAGACTAATCAAGACTCTTTTATTCTTAGCAACTTTACTAAAGTAACTTAGAGCAAAAGGGGGGTATTGTCATGATATGGTCGGCTTGCATAATGAAGTATAGAACTGTGGAACAGCTGGGCAGCCAGAAGCTGGGACTGGAGATCTTAGAAGAGGGAAAGTCTTTACCACAAGGCCTTCCATTAATGTCACTCAGTGATTATGTGTGCAACAGATTTTCCTCTTTCTATTCTGCTTTCAGCTAATTTATCAATATACGTGAGCCAAATTTAAGCTATAGCTTATCTTTCTGTAGTAGTTTGGATGGCCAGAATTTGATTTAGGTGTTCGCCTGGGCTAGTAAGCTGTTTCCATGGATGTATTCAAGGTGTGCACATTGTTCATTCTGCCAAAACTGTGGACAAAAAATGTTCTTTTAGAAGAGGTTGTGGCTAGGTAGACACTGTAACCTATCCATTACCATTCAGTCGTCCTGACTTATTGCAGATATATGTAAGGAATGCAAAAATAGCACAAGGCAAATAATTTTTCTTCACAAAACTTGAGTTTTCTTTTGTAAGATCAGACTACCTAAAAAAGCAATAAAGTAGAATGAAAGGAAATTGGAGTCTAATGAAGTACTTTGTGGTATAGTAAAGACAATAGATGCCATGAGAACTCAAAGAAAGATAAAGCCAAATGACCAGAGTAGTAGGAAAGGGCTTTCCCAGGGCATGAAAAGATCACTGGATTTGTGGCCATTCCACTGAGGAAAGTGTGGGAAAGGATCCTGTGATTCGTAGACTCATTTATGAAGCAAGTAGTGATTCGTAGATTCATTTATGAAGCAAGTAGTAATTGAACTTCTCTTATGTGAAAGACCCTATTGCTATGTGTGCAGATGTGAGTGGGCACTCCATAGTTTCATGATGGATGGATGGATGGTCAATCTGCCTAAGTAGGAGAGATGTGGTAGAGAACAGTACAAGGGGCCAAATTAAAATGAGGCCATAATATGGAGGAGGCCCCAAAACCAGGCCATGGACTTTGGGGAAACAAAAAACTATTAAAGGTGCATCAGCTAAGAAATGTTAATAATCACATCGGCATTGAAAGAAGATGAATTGAGCTGAGACAGAAAACTGAACCAGGAGACAGAGATGCCAGCCAGAAGAAAATGGCCACAGACTTGGTGTGGATTACCAAGGATCATGTCCAGGTTGTTGGCAGGGCACAGAGAGGAAAAAACTGACATAAATGATATTCTAAAGGATGAAGATAGGACAAAATGAATCAGTGATACCTCTGAGGTCTTTATGACATAAGTAGAAGTGATAGTTTAGAAAGTAACATGGGGTTGGGAGGACAAATATGTTTCTGTAAGTTTGTAAATGTGATGTGATGACAGAACATAGGAAAAACTTACAGCCCTGATTATATATATGCCTGTTGATGACATGGTCAGTGCATTTCTTTTTTGTTCCTTTGTATTTTTTTCCTAACTCATTTCTGGCACCTGATTTCCAATGGATATAGATAAAAGAAGCAGGTCTAACATCAGGCTTTTTCACATCCTTAGTGAATGGAGTCTTGGCTGCCTCAAAATTGAAGGCACTCCTATGTGGCATGGAACAGCTGACTGTTTCTCTTAGAATGCATGATTCTTTTATGGTACCTTGATTTACTAACAGAGGCTCCTCCCAGTAGAGGCTGACCTACTGAATTCACGTCCTGGGCTGATTAGGTGAGCGTGATGGGGAATAATGCCCAGTTACCTAAGATGAATGTCAGCCTAATTTCCCCCGGCCCCAAGGGAAACGTCTGTTACTCACCCCCAGATTAAGGGTACTCTGAGAGTACAACACCAGTGACATATATCTAGATTATAGCAGAAAAGGTCATTTTAGCCAACTTACTTTAAAAAATAAAGCATGTTACTTCCTGCCAAAATATTACCTTTCTCTACCAAGAAATATTTCCAACTCTTAAACTTCTTTCTTCGGCCAACACAAAAAAATTGTACTGCATGTTCCTTTTGATCCCAGTTGCAAAACTCTTGTTTTCCACTGGAAGTAAATGGACCATCTTCATAGGGAGCCTAACCTAGAAAAATCTGCCCCCGAAGCAGTGTCAAAAGCTTATGCTGTTCTCGACAAAGAGTGAATATGTTTTTAATCCTGTAGTTGTTTTACCATCACTATTTTGACCTTGGAAACATTCTGATTCTGTGTTAATGATTATAAACATTTAAATCAGAGTTATACTAGTACCAGAAAATTATTGATGAGAAATCACTTTTTTTTTTTTTAAGATTTTATTTATTTGACAGAGAGAAACACAGCCAGAGAGGGAACACAAGCAGGGGGAGTGAGAGAGGGAGAAGCAGGCTTCCCGCCTAGCAGGAAGCCGGATGTGGGACTCGATCCTGGATCTCCAGGATCATGACCTGAGCCGAAGGCAGTCGCTTAACCAACTGAGCCACCCAGGCGCCCCGAGAAATCACTCTTAACAATTAATTTCATTAACCCAAATTAATTCCTTGGTCACTTTTGTATATAGCACACTTCAAATATTTCTGTCTTTGTCATGTGAAGAAACATACTGAAATTAAAAGAAAAAGAAAAGAGAATTTCACATGAAACATTATCTTAAGGAAGAAGACGTTTTAAAGTTTAGAGCTCATTAGGACTTATCGACCATCTGATCCAATATTTTTCATTTTTTCATCCAACGAGCACTTACTGATTATGTGACCACAGGCAAGCTGCTGGACTTTTGGTAAAGTGGATGTTACTCCTTCCCCAAAGAGTACTACTACCCAGATTACCCGGTATGATGTTTGTACAAATTCCATGTAGTATGCTTTGACATATAGTAGGGACTCAAGTTTGTATATGTTTTAAATATGAGTAGGTAGTTGTGTTTGTGGCCCAAGCAAGTGGCTATCACCATCTGTTACCAGTTCAAAGCAGGGAAGCAGCATGAATGTGCCATAAAGAAAATGTGTCTTCATTTCTAAACACCTGGGTCCTGTTACTACCCTCCCCTCTTCATACCTAAGGAGTTTCAAGACTTAATATTTTGAGCCTCAGTGCTCTAAACTTTTAAATGGGTATATTTTGTATACATATATCTTATATGCTGTGGTAACATTCTGCCTGCAGAGGTACTATGTAAAATAAAATGCTTTTAAAATCCAAATGATTAGTTTTACTATAAAAAAGACTATGGAGAAGCCTTGTGGTATCACTAAGGAAGGAAGCCAGAGTGCTTTTAACTTGATTCTTAATAGCTACATATTGTGGAGGATCTACAATATGCCAGGCACTGCTAAGCACTTTACAAACACATTCACTGACTCACTAAATCCTCACAAGCATCAGGATTTAGAATTGCTCACATTTTCACATGAGAAAATTGAGACTCACAGACATTAAGTATCTCAGTGAATGCCACTTGGCAATGAGTAGGACCAAGACACAAGCCTACGTCTGTCTGGCTGCAAAGGCTCATGCTCTTTGCACCACATGGCACTGCCTCAGCCACGTGACGCGACAGATGCTGCCCAAATTAACATTACATGGAGGTGTGGCAAGCAGACTGGCATGGGCTGTGTGAAGTGGGTGGGAGGGATGCTGAGGGGAGGCAGGAGTATGTGTACTGTCTGACGGGAACCAGGGCAAACAATCAAAGAATGTGCTCATGAGAAAAAAATCTGTTGCTCTCGAAATGTTAAGACATTTTGTTTAAATGGAATTCTCATTTTCTTGTAATAAGGAGCATCAGGAATTTAGTGAAATACAATTAGTGAGGCAATCAGGAATGCTGTTAAAAGTTAACAGTATATCCAGTCTCAGGAAGACCCCAAAAGTATAGTGTGACCTTTAAGTGAGCCTCATTTAAAGTATGACCCTTCAGTCCATTAATGTCTCTTTTGGCAGTATTCTTAAATTGCTTATAAAAATATCACACAACTTATTAAAAGAAGCATGTAGGAGAATTCCAGCCCTCTCAGTTAATATGGTCATAGAACACCTCAGGGGGAAGAAGATGCTTTATTGGGAAGTGATGTCTTTTCCTTTTCAGTTGTGAGTAGAAGTATAGCAACGTTGTTAATTGAACTAAAGCTGAATTTCAAAGAATAAGAAAAACTAGGCAGTTTTGTCTATACTACCTAGTGGTAAAGTTCTTCTGGAAAAATATAAAAATGGAAACTGTAAAAGGAAATAAAATGACAGGGATCCTTTAGTTAAACCTGTGATGTATTTCCCAAGCAAATATTTGGAGGAGCGCATTTCCTTCTCTGTTCTAAGCATTCATTCTGCTCTTTTGTGCTTTTACTGACCATAAACAATAATGCATTTGTGTTGTATATACTTTAAATGGTATCAAAATTATATAGAACAAATGTCATCGTCTAAACATAAATATCGTTTGCACTTGGATGAATGTTCTTCTGCACACATCTCCTCTGTGTCTGTCTTCACACACACGCGTGCGCATCATGCCCATGTCATCGCATAGAAGTGGAACCAGACATTTTAACTCTTTATTAATCTTTTTTGCATGTTAGCACGGACATCTTTCCAAGTTTTGTATTATGCTGTTGAGTGGCTGCTTAGCATTTTCATCATATAAATTGATGGGTCATATTAATAGTACTGATTACATACTGAAAGCAGAGTTAGCAATTTTTGTCAAAGCATAGTCCTTTCTCTCATAGTTTTTAAGGTCCCTGCTTATAAAATGAGGTATTTGAAGTAGATGACTTCCCTAACATTGGCATTCCATACTTCATCCATGTCCTACCTTGAATTATTCTTTCTAGTTTTATGTGCCCCTCTCTTTCCTCACCTCCCAGAAAGAGGGACCAAGAGAGCACACAGTGGAGGTGGGGGGGAGGGGCAGTGGCGAGCTAGGGAGTAGATTACTTCATTTAGGAATGAAGAGAGGTTTTTGGCGGGAGAGCTTTGAAAGATGAACTTGACTTTGAAGAACTGGTACTGAACATGGGGTAGGATGTGGAAAAAGGCATTCGAAAAGCAGGAACGGCGTAAGGACGAGCACTGAGGCAGGACAGAGCACACAGTCAGGTGAGACTCACATAAGGCTACTTTGAGGAAAGCGATAGTAAGCAAGTGGGAATCATATTATGGAGGACATTTCTAAATTGTGAGAATTGTGAGGTTGGGAAGAATAGGGGCAGGCAATGACAGTTTTTAAAGACTTTACGTGGGAGGAAAATAAAATAAGGGCAAAAGGATTTTTCTCACCTCTGTCCCCTTGCTGTTTTTGAATGGTTCAGAGACAAGAGTTACTGGAGCAGAAAGACCAGTTGGGTGGTTGCAGGACCCGAATCTTGTTAGCAGCCCTGGGGTAGGCAGACAGAAGGATTGTAGCATCGTTCAGTCAGTCTCTAAGAGCCTGCCTTCTAGGACTGGACTGCCTGGTTGGAATCTTTTCTCCAGGGTTTGGTAAGTATATGACTTCAGGGAGTTACTGAAACTTTATTTCAGTGTCTTCATCTGAAAAATGAAAATAATGCTATTGACTACTTTCATAAGGGGTATGGTGAGGATTAAATGTATATATCTATGTATATAAATGTTTATATTTATATTGCATATAGCAAGTACCACCTTTTTGGCAGAGGTAGTGTGAAGATGGGATGAATGAAAGAGACATTTCAGAAATAGAGTTAGTGGGACATACAGGCAAAAAGATTTTATGCCATAAGATGAAGAAAAGATGACTCCACCATTTCTAATTCAGGTTACCGAGAAGATATTAGAAAGTAAGCTGAATAATAAGTGGGAATAGGTCTGTAGGGGGCAGTCGTGTCTGGTTCATGTTAGGTGGATTTTAAGGTACATAAAAGATATTCACATAGAATATACAGCTTGAGATTTAACACAGTCTTATACTTAGGAATCCAAGGAGAGGTGTAAATTTTGGAGTCATAAACTTCACATATCATCAGGAGTTATTTTTGGATTTGATTTGATTGGGTGAAAATGGAATATGACTGGGTGAAAATTTTAGGCTTAAAGAGATAGAGCGTATGCCTCCATCCAATAAATGAATGTTGGAGGTATATAATGTGTGTATGGCAGAGTATGATTTTAACATTGGTCTAGGGTAACAAGGATTCATTTGACACACAATGGTCTGTTATTAGCTCCAGGAAATCTTTATGATACTGTGTTTCTAATACTCAACTAGCCTGTATTGTAATTTCCAAAGATGATTTTCCTACTGGGCTCCATAGAACAATGACAAATGCTCTAGTTAATGAGTCTCAAAGTAATTAAAACACACACATCAGAGAATTCTGTTGCACTTAATCATCAGAGAAATAAACAAAAATTCACAGTGATGAATAAATGAACTTGATAAATCAATTATGAGTTAATTTCCAGAACAGGTTTTGAAGGCTACAGAACTCTGATATGACATGGTTGTAAGTTAGTTGTTAAGTTCTGGCAGAATGAGAGGGAAATAATGGGAAAAGTACTTAGCTGGGATTTAGAAAAACTAGATGTTTGAGCTCTCCAGCTAATTTTATAACCGGTCAAATCATTATACTTCCTTGAACCTCAGTTTCCTTGTCAGATTACACTAAAAATAACTTCTGTGATCCTGTGATGAAAGTAAGTGAGACATTGCAGGTAGAAATGATTTCATTGTCTGTTGATCAGTTTTGCTAGTATATGCAGGGACGGTGTAGGGTGGGTCACTGGTGTCTGTAGAAAAGAAAGGGGGCCCAGCTGCCAAGAAACCATATCACAGTTCACCACCACTTTGTTTTGTTTAATTTACTATGTGTCAAGGTCTGGACCTTAGCCTTGCAGCCTCAGCACAGAGGGGGGAGATGCATTTCTCAGCGGTAGACTTATATATATACAAGTGAATAAAACAGGAAAGAAAACAAGTCCAATGTTTTAATCTATAAAAAAAAATAGCAATCAGTGAGAATTGAATATGAAAGAGAAATTCTATCATATTCTTTTCCTTGGACTTCATGAGACAGATATTAATAATACCATTTTAAAGAATGAAATTAAAAACAGGAATTATATAGAATCAACAACATGTAATTCTATAGCATTATTTATGTACACTGACATGCTACAAACATCTAGAGAAGGTCTTGTCTTCTCTCGTTTTTAAAGATTTTATTTATTTGTTTGACAGAGATAACAAAAGAGGGAAAACAAGCAGGGGGAACAGAAGTGGGAGAGGGAGAAGCAGGCCTCCCACTGAGCAGGGAGCCTGATGCAGGGCTGGATCCCAGGACCCTGGGACCTAAGCCGAAGGCAGATGCTAAACAACTGAGCCACCCAGGCACCCTGGTCTTGTTTTTTCTTGTTAAAAGTTCCTACTCCTTGGATAGTTCTTAAGTGGTTATGGCCCAAAGCTCACCTCTATGATTCTTCTTTTCTAATCTTTAGTTACTAATAGTCCATCTTTAATATGTTAGTATAATCAAGCAAGTTATAGTTAAGTTCATTGGCTGGTGAGCCACTACCATTAGATCTTTGATTTCTCTGATATGATCAAGATGGCATTGATTCTATAGGCTTCTTCTCAAAGGAGCATCTTATTTCCAAGTTCTTGAGCAGCAACTCATTGTGCTCCACTACCACCAGCCCCCACCCTCTCCCCTGCATCAGCATATATTAGAAAAAAAATTTTATTTATACCCAGTAAGACTGACCACAAAATCCTAGAAAGTAGAATGAGATAGACTAGAGTGTTTTCCAATAGAACTTTCTGCAAAGATGGTAATATTCTATAATCTGTGCGCTAGAATGCAGTAGCCACTAGCTATATGTAACTATTGAGCACTTCAAATGTAGCTAGCTAGTGTGACTGAGGGGCTGAATTTAAATTTCATTTTATTTTTATTTAAATATAAGTAGCCATATACAGCTAGTGGCTACTATGTTGGACACCAAAGGTAGAGTGGTCGTTCCTAAACCCACTGTATCATAAAAGTGAGTAGGTCCCAGGCATTTGTGCTTTAGAGAAAAGGTTCCCAGAGAATTCTGACACACAACCACTTCTTAAGAAAGGTAGTGAGGGGTGGCTCAGTTGGTTGGGCTCAGCTCATGATCTTGGAGACCTGGGATCGAGGCCCGCATCGGGTTCCCTGCTTGTTGGGAAGCCTGCTTATCCCACTCTCACTCCCCTCTGCTTGTGTTCCCTCTCTGGCTGTGTTTCTCTTTGTCAAATAAATAAATAAAATCTAAGGAAAAAAAGAAAAGTAGTGAACTGAGAACACAGAAACCTAATCCTGTCTGCCCTTGGTTTTTTTCCCTGTTTAGCTTTGGACAAAACTTAGTTGATCTGATTTTTAGCTGCTTTTTGTGTAGAAGGGATATTTACCTAAGATTTATTGTATGTGTTAACTAAATTAATACTCTTAAAAAATTGTTAGGTTAGGGGCGCCTGGGTGGCTCAGTTGGTTAAGCGACTGCCTTCGGCTCAGGTCATGATCCTGGAGACCCCGGATCGAGCCCCACATCAGGCTCCCTGCTGGGCGGGAAGCCTGCTTCTCCCTCTTTCACTCCCCCTGCTTTGTGTTCCCTCTCTGGCTGTGTTTCTCTCTGTCAAATAAATAAAATCTTTAAAAAAAAATTGTTAGGTTAAAATTCTTGGTGAGTCCCAAAGTTTCTAGCAGAGTAGAAGATGTTGAATAAATGACTGAATGATTAAAATTATGGCAGGAGAAAATCTCTAAGAAGACATTTCTTAGTTCTTCATAAGCATCATCTAATGATAATACTTAGAGCTAAAAATTAACTGGTTACTATATGCAAGCCAATGTGCTAATACTTGTATTACTCTTGGGGCACCTGGTGGCTCAGTTGGTTGGGCAACTGCCTTCGGCTCAGGTCATGATCCTGGAGACCTGGGATCAAGCCCCACATCGGGCTCCCTGCTCAGCGGGAAGCCTGCTTCTCCCTCTCTCACTCTTTCTGCTTGTGTTCCTTCTCTAGCTGTGTTTCTCTCTGTCAAATAAATAAAATCTTTAAAAAAAAATACTTGTATTACTCTGTGTAGTAGATATTTTAGAGGTGCGGTGTCTAAGAGTCAAAGATGTTAAATTTTTTTACCCAAGATGACATAGCTAACAAGTGGCTGGGATGGAGGTCAAATGCATATTTGAATCCAGTATCCCTGTACTCGATCAATAAACTCTGCCTCAGTTTCATAATGGCATTAGCTTTTCTCCCATTGGGATTCTAAAGGAGAACAAAAGAAGCAGCAGCATTTATGGGCTTCAGCTGCTCATACCCTGGCTGATTTGAAGAGGCCTTCAAAGTGAAGAGACTAGGTGGATTCAAGAGCAGAGAGACTTGGCAGTAACCTCATCTAAGGGTTGAGTGGAGTTGGGGGTGGGGTGCCAGCAAATTCTGGAGGGGAGTACCAGATTTCAGCATCCTCCATGCACCAGTTTACATCAGCCCAACCAAGGTAGCCCCTCTACCCAATTCTTAGTTTTAGCTAAGATATATGAAATACAATGCTGTGACAGGGTTTGATTAAAGTGAAACAGGTACCAAATTTTTCCAGAGCTCAAACTGTCAAGTTTGACATTAAATATTTTATAGAATTGGATTTTAATCCTTCTTAAAATTTCCTGTTTCCTCCACCACATTCCTCTTCTTTTAAATACATTCCTCTTCTGTTACCATACATTAGAAGCACACATACATTATAAAATCTTGACCAGATTTCTCTGTTAAGTTGCAGTTATGAGAGACTGACTCATCTAATCCTAACTTTTTGCCAGTCTCTACAATAGAAGTTGTAAAACCTAGTAACTCAGTTTTTCATTCCTTCCAGTGAGCAGTAACCTTATCATACTGACCCAAGAGATACCATAGAAGTCTGGTTTAGGTGCTCCTTTTCTCCTTTTATCTGTTGTCACAGTTTTACTGTTGGCGGCTGCATGCCAGGGAATAGGAGACCTAGTATTCTGACCCTTCTAACCCATGGAACTAAGGCCAGCAGAGCTCTGTCTCACACATACTTGTTTTGAGGTTAAAATAAGCCTTTATTTTTTTCCACTGTAATAAGGTTTCTAATATGTACAGTTAAAAGGAACCCTAGTTAATATAACTGCCTTTATAAATTGGGGTATTTTTCTTTTTCAGTGATCCGTAATTCTTGACTATTGGAATTGTGTATATTTTAAAGTTAGATCTTGGGGAACCTGGGTGGCTCAGTCATTAACTCTCTGCCTTTGACTCAGGTCATGATCCCAGGGTCCTGGGATTGAGCCCCTCATTGGGCTTCCTGCAGAGCTTCTCCCTCTCCCACTCTCCCTGCTTGTGTTCCCTCTCTCACTGTGTCTCTCTTTGTCAAATAAATAAATAAAATCTTGGAGCGCTTGGGTGGCTCAGTTGGTTAAGCGACTGCCTTCAGCTCAGGTCATGATCCCAGAGACCCGGGATCGAGTCCCACATCGGGCTTCCTGCTTGGTGGGAAGCTTGCTTCTCCCTCTTTCACTCCCACTGCTTTATGTTCCCTCTCTGGCTGTGTTTCTCTCTGTCAAATAAATAAAATATTTTTTTAAAATAATAAATAAATACATAAATACATAAATAAATAAAATCTTAAAAAAATAATAAAGTTAGATCTTAGTTGAGACTGACCCTGTTGTCTTTTTGTTTGTTTGTTCATTTTTTCTTTTTTTTAAATTTTTATCTTTTTTAAAAATGACTGTAGTTGACATACAATGTTAAATTATCTTCAAGTGTACAACATAGTGATTCAACAAATTTATACATTGTGCTATGTTCACAAGTATAGCTGTCCTCTGTCCCCATACATCACTGACTATATTCTTATGCTGTGACTTTCATTCACGTGACACACTCATTCTGTATCTGGAAACTTGGCTCTCCCACTCCCTTTCACCTATTATCCCCCTCCCTTCCAGTAACTATCAGTTTGTTCTCTGTATTTATAGTCTGATTCTGCTTTTTGTTTATTTGTTTTTCTTTTTTTCTAGATTCCACTTATGAGTGAAGTCATATAGTGTTTGTCTTTCTTAGTCTGACATATTTCACTTAGCGTAATACCCTCTAGATCTGTCCATGTTGGCTCAAATGGCACCATCTCATCCTTTTGTATGGCTGCATAATATTCCATTGTGAGAGAGAGAGACTGTGACATCTTACCTGTTTGTCTATTGATGGATACTAAGGTTGCTTCCATATATTGGCTACTGTAAACAAGGATGCAATAAACATAGTGGTGCATATATTCTTTTTGAATTAGTGTTTTCACTTTTATTGATAAATATCCAATATTGGGATCATATGGTATTTTTATTTTTCATTGTTTTAAAGATTTTATTTATTTGAGAGATAGAAACACAGCCAGAGAGGGAACACAAGCAGGGGGAGTGAGAGAGGGAGAAGCAGGCTTCCCGCCGAGCAGGGAGCCCGATGTGGGACTCAATCCCAGGTCTCCGGGATCATGACCTGAGCCGAAGGCAGTTGCTTAAACAACTGAGCCACCCAGGCGCTCCTTATTTTTCATTTTTTAAGGAACCTCCATACTGTTTTCTACAATGGCTGCACCAGTTTGCATTCCCACCAAAACAGTCCAGGATGGTTCCTTTTTCTCCACATTTTCACCAATACTTGTTACTTATGTTTTTTATTTTAGCTGTTCAGACAGGCATCAGGTGATATCTCATTATTACGGTTTTGATTTGCATTTTTCTGATGATTAGTGATATTGAGCATCTTTTCATGTTGGCCATCTGTATGTCTTCTTTGGAAAAATGGCTATCCAGATCCTTTGCGTATTTTTAGAAATTGGATTGTTTGTATTTTGGTTTTGCGTTGTTTAAATTCTTTATATATTTTGGATATTGACCCCTTATCAGATATATCACTTGCAAATATCTTCTCCCATTTATTAGGTTGCCTTTTCATTTTATTGATGGTTTCATTCACTGTACAAAAGCTTTATTTTGATGGAGTCCCAATCGTTTATTTTATTTTTGCTTTTGTTTTCCTTGTCTTAGGACACATATCTACAAGCAACACCCAACATCAGAGAAATTACTGCCTGTGTTCTCTTCTAGGATTTTTATGTTTCTGGGTCTCATACTTAGATATTTAATCCATTTGGGGTTTATTATTGTGTATGATGTTAAAAGATAGTCCAGTTCCACTCTTTTACATGTAACTGTCCAATTTTCCTAGGAGTGTTTATTGAAGAGACTGTCTTTTCCGCATTATAGATTCTTGCCTCATTTGTCATAGATTAACTGACCGTGTTATCTGTGGATTTATTTCTGGGCCCCTTTTCTGTCCCACTGATCTATGTGTCTGTTTTTTATGCCAGTACCATACCATTTTGATCACTGTAGCTTTGTGATATATATTGAAATCTAGAATTGTGATACTTCCAGCTTTGTTTTTCTTTCTCAACATTGCTTTGGCTATTCAGAGTCTTTTGTGGTTCCATATAAATTTTAGGATTATTTGTTCTAGTTTTGTGAAAAATACAGTTGGTATTTTGATAGAAGTTACATTGAATCCATAGATTGATTTGGGTAATATGGACAATTTAACAATATTAATTCTTCTCCATAATCATGGACCATCTTTCCATTAGTTTGTGTCATCTTTAATCTTTTTCATCAGTGTTTTATAGTTTTCAGAGTACAGGTCTTCCTCCTCTTTGATTATGTTTATTACTAGATACTTTTTTACTTTTTTTTTGTGCAATTGTAATGTTCCTTTCTTTTCTTTCTTTTTTTCTTTTTTTCTTTTTTTTTTCCTTTTGTTTTCAAGTAGGTGCCACACCCAGCATGAAGACAAATGCAGGGCTTGAACTCATGACTGAGGTCAAGACCTGAGCTGTGATCGAGAGTCAGATGCTTAACCAACTGAGTCATGCAAGCACTCTAATGATGTTGTTTTCTTAATTTTTCTTTCTGATACTTCATTATTAACATATAGAAACACTATCAATTTCTGAGTATTAATTTTGTAGCCTGCAACTTTACTGAATTCATTTATCCTAGTAGTTTTTTAGTAGAGTCTTTAGGATTTTCTATATGTAGTATCATGTGGTCTATAAATAGTGACAGTTTAACTTCTTCTTTAACAATATGGGGTCCTCTTAATTCTTTTTCTTGTCACCTTGCTTGGCTAGAACTTCCAGTATTATGATAAATAAAAGTGGCAAGAGTAGACGTCCTTGTCTTATTCCTGATCTTAGAGTAAATGCTCTCAATTTTTCACCATTGAGTATTATATTAGCTGTGGGTTTTCATATATGGAAGTATGAATGAGGTATTTTTTTAAAGATTTTATTTATTTATTTGACAGAAAGAGAGAAACCACAAGTAGGCAGAGTGGCAGGCAGAGAAAGAGGAGGAAGCAGGTTCCCTGCTGAGCAGAGAGAGCCCGATGTGGGACTCGATCCCAAGACCCCAAGATCATGACCTGAGCTGAAGACAGAGGCTTTAATCCTCTGAGCCACCCTGGCGCCCCTGAATGAGGTATGTTGAGGTATGTTCTCAATGAGGTATGTTGGATTTTGTCAAATGCTTTCTCTGCATCCACTGAGAAGATCATATTGTTTTGTTGATGTGAAGTATCACATTGGTTGTTCACAAATATGAACCATCCTTGCATCTCCAGAGTAAATCCCACCTGATTTTTTCAATGTATGTGCTTTTGTGAATATTTTGTTGAGGATTTTTGCATCTCTGTTCATCATGGATATTGATCAGCCTGCAGTTTTCTTTTTTTGTGATGCCTTTGTTTTTGTTCTCTTAAATCAGGATAATGCTGATCTTGTAGAATGTATTTGGAAGCTTTCCTTCCTCTTCTATTTTTTGGAATGGTTTGAGGAGACTATGTTTTAACTCTTTAAATATTTGGTAGAATTCATCTCTGAACCCATCTTGTCCTGGACTTTTATTCTTTTCATAGCTTTTTTTATCCTTAAAGATTTATTTATTTATTGGAGAGACAGGAAGAGAGAGAGAGAGCGAGAGAGAGAGAGAGAGTGTCACCATGGGCAGGAAGAGGGGCAAAGTGAGAGGGAGCAAATCTTAAGCAGAATGTGGAGCATGACATGCGGCTTGATCTCACAACTCTGAGATCATGACCTGAATTGAAATCAAAAGTTGGATGCCAAACCGACTGAGCCATCCAGAGACCCTATATTTTTTATAGTTTTTTGATTACCAATTCAGTTTTGTAATTTGCAGTCAGTCTGTTCAAATTTTCTGTTTCTTCCTGGTTCAATTTTGGTACATTGTATATTT
Organism: Spilogale gracilis; assembly: GCA_004023965.1. NCBI lineage: Eukaryota > Metazoa > Chordata > Mammalia > Carnivora > Mephitidae > Spilogale > Spilogale gracilis. The sequence continues at coordinate 19,599 of PITA01009154.1, read as the reverse complement.
GTAGGAATTTATCCATTTTCTTCTAGTTTTCCCAGTTTCTTGGCATATAATTTTTTTAGAGTATTCTCTTGTCCTTTGTATTTCTGTGGTGTCAGTTGTTATTTCTTCTATCTTGTTTCTGATTTTATTTAATTGGGTCTTTTTGTCTTTTTTTCTTGATGAGTCTGGTTAAGAGTTTATCAATTTTGTATATCTTTTCAAAGAAGCAGCTCTTAGTTTCATTAATTTTTTTCTATTGTTATTTTACTCTATATGTCATTTATTTTTCTCTGATCTTTATTATTTCCTTCCTTCTACTCACCTTGGGCCTATTGTCTTTTTAAACATTACCTTTCTTTTCTCTTCTTGGTAATTGTTTGATTCAAGTTATATATATACATATCTAATATATATAATATGTGTTTGATTCAAGTTATATATATATATATATATAACTGAAGACATTTAAGGAATATATTGTTTTCTGTTAATTGTTTTAGTTTCCTCTAGGTTGGGTTTAAAGTATTCGTATTTTGTCTTTTTATAGGAATTAGGTAATTTTAGGTTTTATTTCAGTATGATCTAAAGGTTATCAAAATGTGTTAATTCCAAGTTTTATGTAATTTTAGTATTTATTTTTAATATGTTTGCTTATTATCAGAGAATACTTATAAAATCTTTCCTTTTGGAAAAGCTGTGAGGATGTACTTTGTAACCAAGTTCATTACTATTTGTGTTAGTTATATGAATATATAGAAATATATATGGGTATATTCTTCATTATTAAAGAATGAAAGACAAAAATCAAGAAAGTTAAATATCACTAATTTAAAAGATAAAACAATTAAAATTATGCAAATATAAATAGAGTAAAAGAACTAACTTAAAACTAATGAAATAGAATATACTTTAGAAAAAGGAATTACTGGGTTGTCATTTGACAATAGATAAGATTTAACTAAGCAAAACAGTGAAAAAACAAAAACAGTTGAATTTAGAAAAATATATCTAGAGGTATGAAAATGAGGAAAATGTATATAAGAATATTATGCGTAACTTAGAAAAACTGATAATTTTCTAACAAGTATGTTACAAAAATAACCCCAAAATTATAACTCGAATCAACCAATTATCAAAAAGAGAATGAAAAGATAATGTTTAAGATGACAGAAGACCCAAGATGAATATAAAAAGTTACTTTCAAAATGATCTTTTTGACTACCTTTGGGCATATTAAAATCTCAGGTAGTATTAATCTCTCTCCTTTTGACTAAGTGAAGAAAATCATTTATTAGATTATGTTAAGGGATGATTATTATACTGTAATACTTAATTAGTTACCCCAGTTTTAATAAATTATTTTTTACCATTAATTCATAGAGCTTTGCAGACATCATTGCGCCAACTTTCAAGACTCAATAAATTAAAAGAAATAAAAAATTTTATTATGCCTTCATGTTTGTCATCTTACAAGCATATTTTCATATAACTTATTAGGTGATCTAAGCCTCCAGACATTGTTTCTTTGCTTTATTTCAAATGATATGTCATATTTCTCCATTTCTAGAGTTTCACTTCTCGTTCATGCATTCTTTGCTTTGATTTATACATTCAGTCACTCTGTTTAATTATCTATCAACTTTACAACTGTTTCTTTCTTATGAAGAGAAAGAAAATAACTAGCATATCTGTTAAAATATTTTTAAAAAGCCACATTTAATTTAAGATTTACTTAAAACATTTTTAGTGGGGGCACCTGGGTGGCTTTGTCGTTAAGCGTCTGCCTTTGGCCCAGGTCATGATCCCAGAGTCCCGGGTTTGAGCCCTAACATCGGGCTCCCTGCTTGGTGAGATGCCTGCTTCTCCCTCTCTCACTCCCCCTGCTTGTGTTCCCTCTCTGGCTGTGTTTCTCTCTGTCAAATAAAAAAAGAAAATCTTTAAAAAAAAACCCAAACTTTTTTAGTGACCTCCATTTCATAATTTCCATCAGAGTGAATGTCAGAGGTCTAACATAATTTCCACACCACTTCTGCAGCTAGAAAACAAGTTGGTGCCAGCTTAGCTTGCACATATATTCTTTCAGTTGCTGATTTTTAGATCTTCAGATGTATTATTTAATCCTCTTTGATATTTATGTGTTGACTAGAAACAAATTGAAAGTTCATTGAAAAAAGGTGACTAGAATAATTTACCAATGATTGCATCATCTAGAGATACTTTTATTTGGAGATAGGGCCAATTAAAACATCTGGAAATTTTCACAGTCTTGGCTGAAACTCCAGTCTCCCTCTTTAGTATTACACTGTACCATCTGCACAAAGATTTAATGCAGTTTTAAAAGTTCTCAAGAACTCCACTTTTCTCAGTCATAAATAATAAAACTAGTATATTATTTTAGATAATGTCCCTTCTAGTCCAGAGGATCAACATAAGCCATAAAAATAACTTCCAAGTCATAAATTTTACATTTAAGTACATTTTCAAAATAAGTGAAGCAGTTGAAACATTGTTGATAATGACTGGATTTTTAAAAACATTTTTGAAGTCTGATAAATGTGTGGAGAAAGGTGCATAGATTATAAAAAAAATTATCACAGAAGAATGCTTGTTATTGCTGTGTGTGTGTACGTGTGTGTGTGTGTGTGTGTGTGTGTATGTATGTGTATGTTTTATTTATTTGAGAGAGAGAATACAAGCAGAGGACAGGCAAGGGAGAAGCAAGCTCCATACTGAGGAGGAAGCCCATTGGGTGGGTCACCCTAGGACCCGGGGATCATGACCTGAGCCGAAGGCAGACACTTAACTGACTGAACACCCAGGCGCCCCAGTATCTTTGAAAGCCTTTCCTTTCTATTCCATATTAAGCAAAAACTTTAGTCTCAGTGTACCCCAGCACTCTTGCTTCCTCTTATTTCTCTGTAACAGTTATCACCATCTCACATAGAATATATTTCCTTTTTTTTTTTAACCGTCCTAACAGTTGCTTTATTGTTATTTGTTGTATGAAGAGTCAGAACAAGTTTTAAAGTCATTTTCTTGATGCAGTAAGTATTGGGAGCACTTGTCTACCATTTGACACCTATGCTCATCCATATCAGAATATATATGTGCCAACATTATGGGTATTCCTTCTGAATGATCCCAAGCTCACTGGCTGCAGTGAATTATTTTCACACTTTGTGTTCACATGATGTTGACTTGTGCGTGAAATATCAGTAGATCCTAGTGTAAAGTTTAATCTCATGATAGCGTATTTACCTTCTCATAGCTCTGCTTGTGCTGTTCGGTTATTTTGGATCTTATTCTCTGAATTCTAACACATCTACTTATTTGCCTAACAATTAGTTTGAAAAACAATCGTAAACATTTCCAGAAGTATATATGTATTTTCAGTTATGAGTATATGGAGCTAAGTTTACAAAGGGAATATTAAAGAATATAAAAGTTTTTGACTTTTGTCTACTTGAGTTCTGTATTTATTAATCTCATTGTTCTAAGTACATATTAATGAGGTTTAATAAATCAGAAGAATGGAGTAACATGTTTGAATATAAATTCGGTGTTGTATTTTTCTCTCTTTTTTGCTGTTTTTTGATTTTGGTTTTGGTTTTGTTTGTTTAGCCTTTTTTGGTACCAACAAAAATTTTTTTGCTTCAAAATGTATTTCACTATAGGTTTCATTTACATTCACAAATATTTACATCATATCCATTTACAATTGTAATTTATTTATAGTTTTACCCAAAACTTATGTATTGCCATGATGAAGAGAATGCTTCTATTTTTCTCTTTTTTGAACTTTTAACTTTTGAATTTTTATTTTTTTACTGATAATTTTTCTTTTTTTAATTATAATGTTCAGTTGGCCAGTATATAGTACATCATTAGTTGTTGATGTAGTGTTCAGCGATTCATCAGTTGCCTTTAACACCTAGTACTCATCACATCCTGTGCCCTCCTTAATACCCATCACCTGGGCGCCTGGGTGGCTCAGAGGGTTAAATTCTCTGCATTCTTTTCACTACATCTGTATCTTTGGGGTAAATGCCCAGTAGTGCAATTGCAGGGTCATACAGTAGTTCTATTTTTAATTTTTTAAAGAATCTCCACACTGTTTTCCAAAGCAGCTTCACCAACTTGCATTCCCACCAACAGTGTAAGAGAGTTCCCCTTTCTCCACAGCCTCTCCAACACTGGTTGTTTCCTGTCTTGTTAATTTTGGCCATTCTGACTGGTGGAAGGTGGTATCTCAGTGTGGTTTTGATTTGAATTTCCCTGATAGCTAGTGATGATGAACATTTTTTCATGTGTCTGTTAGCTGTTTGTACGTCTTCTATGGAGAAGTGCCTCTTCATGTCTCCTGCCCATTTTTTGATGTGTTCATCTTGTTTTTGGATGAGTAGTTCTTTATAGATCTTGGATATCAACCCTTTGTCTGTAGTGTCATTTGCAAATATCCTCTCCCATTCCATGGGTTCCCTCTTTGTTTTGTTGACTTTTTCCTTTGCTGTACAGATGTAGTGAAAAGAAGGGCCATATGTACCCCAATGTACAATCGCCAAACTGTGGAAAGAGCCAAGGTGCCCTTCAACAGATGAATGGATAAAGAAGATGTGGTACATATATACAATGGAATACTACATCTCCATCAGAAAGGATGGCTATCCAACTTTTATAGAAACATGGACCAGATTGGAAGAGATTATGCTGAGTGAAATAAGCCAAATAGAGAAAGTCAAGTATCACATGGTTTCACTTACTTGTGGTGCATAAGGGGTAATATAGAGGACAGTAGGAGAACGAAAGGAAATGGGAAGTAGGATAATTCGGGAAGAGAAACGAAACATGAGAGACTTTGGACTCAGAAACAAACTGAGTGTCTTGGAGGGAAGGGGGAGGAGGGATGGAAGATCCTGGAAGTGGGTACTGAGGGCACATATTGCATGGAGCACTGGGTGTGGGGCATAAGCAATCAATCCTGGAACACTGAAAAAATAACATAAATTTAAAGTAAAAAAATAAATAGATGTTCCCATTTGGTTAAAAAAAAACCAACCTCTGCATTCGACTCCAGTCATTATCTCAAAACCCTGGGATTGAGGCCTGCATTGAACTCTCTGCTCAGCAGGGAGCCTACTTCCTCCCCTCTCTCTGCCTGCCTCTCTGCCTACTTGTGATCTCTCTCTCTGTGTCAAATAAGTAAATAAAATCTAAAAAAAAAAAAACAAAAAAACCCATCACCTGGTTATCCCATCCTCCCACCTGTGTCCCTTCTGAAACCTTCAGCTTGTTTCCCAGAGTCCAGAGTCTTTCATGGTTTATCTCTCTGATTTCTTCCCATTCAGTTTTCCCTCCCTTCCCTAAGGTTCTCCATTCTATTCCCTGTGTTCCACATATGAGGGAAACCAGATAATAATTGTCTTTATTTTTTGCCTGGACTTCATATAGCCACCTAAGTCTGCTTGCTCTTACCCTTGTACTGTCTTGGTTCTTAAGTTCTCAAAAATTCATTTTCATATTTTAGTAGTGAAATGGCTGCACAGCTTTTTTTTTCCTTGAGATTCTTTCATGTAGTAGTAATTCTAATAGTAATGGTAATTGTGGTAAGCAGCAATATGAATTAATAAGAAAATCAGAATTTTATTGGTTTATGCTGATTAGGATGCTACAAGGACTACTAGGGAGCTGGATTCCCATCATGGTGGCGTCTGCAAAACACTCAGCCTGTCTTCCAGGTGGCCTAAGTCACAATTAGTTGCAAGGCTGCTCGAAGGATTGTTTATGAAGCACATTGTTCTTGATGAAATATTAGTTTGTCATTATCCTTGAATTATGTTGTGACTGATAATTCTTAGTTTAGATTGATTCTTCCAAATCTATAGGGGAGAATAAAATGACATTAATAATAAACTATAGTCTAGACATTTTTTTGATACTGTCAAAAGTCAGAAAAGCCTAGAATATCTCTTGATGATGTGGAAGAGAGTACAAAATAAAAATCAGCAATTTACATTGGAGGAAAGAAAAACTTGATTATTTCAATGAAAAATATGAGTGACTTATTATTGCTAGTAACATAAAGTTTGGATACAATGACACTCCAAAATTTTATCATTAATAACTGAAAGTGGGCATTTACTTTTCCTGTGAGAATGGCACTTATGTTTTGTTTAAAATTTGTGGATTAGATGAAGAATATGTACAGTTATTAATGAGGATAATTTCTTTAAAAGAACATAAATCAATTTGACATAATAAAACAATCAAAAAAATGAAAATCTGGAAAAGATTCTTAATCACAGAATGTCTATAAACTTTATTGGAGAAAATCTTCAGGGCACCCTCTTTCAGATGAACTTTTTGTCAGTCTGAGAGGTTCTGTAAAGCATTGCCTTACATGTTTTTGATCTTGACAAAGGCTCTGATAGCCTTACCTTAATTTTGATCTTTGATTGGAGCTCATTTCTTAAATTCAGAATAATTTGACCCCTGGAGAAGATGAGAATGAGATAGTTATATCTTTGAACCCAACAAGTCCTGGGTCTTTTAGATTTAATATTTTTTGAGCTCATCTCTTTCCTCTCACATTTATTATGTGGTGAGAGGAAGCCAGGTGGCACTTTCAGTGGTCTTCCTGGAAATCAAAGTTATGTCATCAAGTTTATTAGGCATGTATCTTGTTTTCTACACTGCAGATGACAGTGTTGCCAAACATTTTACTTAAGTAACAACTTATTGTTATTCCAACTACTAATTAAGTGTTACTTATTTTCTTCAAGCCTTTTCTTATGCCCCCCTCAGAACTCTGCTGGCTTCACTAATACTTTTTTGAGACCCTCTGGCCTTCATACACTGCATAGTCCTGACGTCAGTGATAGCTCTTTTAGGTTTTTGCAATGGTAACACACAACTTATGGTACCAAAATCTCTTCTAGCTATTTTTTTGCTTCCTAACAACCCCAACCTAGTGGCATAATGCAACCACTATTTTATTATATTCATGGATTCTATAGGTTAGAAAGTCATAAATATTATGTGGGGCTAAGTTGTTTCTCCTCTGTGATGTCTGGGGCCTCACATGGGTATATTCAACGGCTAGGAATGACTTAGTAACTGAGATCTGGAGTCATTTGAATGTTTGCTCATTCACATGCATGGTGGATTTCGCTGGCTCTCAACTGGGACCGCATATGAACTCCTAAAAATGACACTCTTGGCTGATTAGGGTTTCTCATGCATAGTGGCTGAATTCTAGAAGTGAGGGTCTTAAGAGAATATGGAGGAAACTGTATCACCTTTTTGACCTGACTTCAGAGGTCATACAGCAGCACTTCGCTGGCACATACCCAACAAGTTTTTGTGTTTTTTTTTTTTTTTAACATTTTTTAACCTATATTGAATTAGCATATAGGGGCGCCTGGGTGGCTCAGTTGGTTAAGTGACTGCCTTCAGCTCAGATCATGATCCCGGAGTCCCGGGATCAAGCCCCACATCGGGCTGCCTGCTCGGTGGGAAAGCCTGCTTCTCCCTCTCTCACTCCTCATGCTTGTGTTCCCTCTCTAGCTGTGTTTCTCTCTGTCAAATCTGAAAAAAAAAAAAAAAAGAAAGAAAAGAAAAGAATTAGCATATAATGTATTATTGGTTTCAGAGGTAGAGGTCAGTGATTCATCAGTCTTATATAATACTTAGTGCTTATTACAACATATACCCTCCCCAATCTCCATCAGCCAGTTGTCCCATCCCTTCCATTCCCCTCCCCTCCAGCAACCCCCAGTTTGTTTCCTGAGATTGTTAAGAGTCTCTAATGGTTTGTCTCCCTCTTTGGTTTCATCTTGTTTTATTTTTCCCTCTCTTCCTCTATGACCCTCTGTTTTGTTTCTTAAATTCCATGTATCAGTGAGATCATATGATACTTATCTTTCTCTGATTGACTTATTTTGCTTAGCATAGTACCCTCTAATTACATTCACATCATTACACACTCAACCAGTTTTAAGAGGAGAGAACCTAAGTCTCACCTATCTATGGAAGACTGTTATGTAGGAAGAGCATGTATGGTGGGAAGTAATTTTGTGGATGACTTTGGAAAATGCAATCAATAATAATAGTGTTTCCAAATCAAATTTAGCATAATTTTGACATTTGAATCAGATAGAAATACATCAGAGAGAGATGGCATACATAAATTGTGAATTTTGAGAAGAGTTTATAAAACTGTAGATGTGTGAGCAGGCTAAAGTGAAATTTGGGGGCAGGGCACAGTTACCACCCTTAAGTGTGAAATGTCATACCTGCTTTTGAATTGTACTATTTCATTATTTTATGTCTTGCTCCTTTTTATAGCAGTATAGTTGTGAGATTCATCCATGCTCTTGAATATAACTCAAGTTCCTCACTGTGTGGAAGTCTCTTTTATGAACACACCATAATTTATGATTGATTTTCCTGTTGAGTGACCTTTTTTTCTAGTTTTGTCCATTGTGTACAATGCTGCTCTAAACATTCTTGATCACGTATTCCACTGGACAGATGCATGGATTTTCTGGGATATATAGCATGAGTAAATCAGCAGCATCACAGATCATCTGCATCCTCAACTACATGATAATGCCAAACCATTTCTAGTGTAATTGAATTAATTTCAAGACCACTGACAGTGAATATGAGTAACTTCTAGTTGACATCCTTGATAACACTTAGTATGGTCAGACTCTCCTATTTTTGTGTGTTTGCCACTCTGGTATAGTGGTGTGATTTAATTTTTTTTCCTGATTACTAATGATAGTGTACATTTTTAAATATTTATTAACCATTTGGATTCCCTCTTATTAGAAGTAGTAGTTCAAGTCTTCTGTCCAATATTCTTTTGAGTTTCCTCTCATATTCTGTTGCTTTTCAGTTTTTATGTATTCTAGTGCAAGCCCTTTGCAAAGTATAAGTGCTACACATACCTTTTTCTTTTAATCAGTTTCCTTAGATGTTAATCTATTAGCAAATGGTTAATTTTTGTTTGTTTAGCAATTTTTCTATAATACTACATGATGATATTTTCTTATGTGATCTTCTGAATGCCTTTTAGTTTTTCTTTTTTTATTTTGCTCTACAAACTACCTGAAGTTAATGTTTTTGTTTTTGTTCTATGTGTAGGAAGCATCCAGTTTTATTTATTTTTCTATGAATATTCAATTGACCAAAGCATTTATTAAAAAATATGGTTTCCCCATTGCTTTTTATTTTGATAAGTTATCTCACATTGGCTATAACAACTGATGTACCTGGTTTTATTCTTTCCATTTTACTGTATGTTCATCATACTCATTTTCCTTATTCATTTTCCTCATTTTATTTTGGTTTTAATTGACTTTTACTCAACATCTCACCCTTTTTTATTAGGGAATATTTGTATTCCTCCAAACCACTGTGTTTACCCTTCATTTCCTGAAACTCAGACATCTATGTCTATCTATATTTATAAATCTGTATTTTCAATAGTATATGAAAACAAGATACCAAGTATTTTCCATCTCTATATTTCCTATTTCTCTTGCTTTATTTTACACTGTATTATGATAAACATTTTAGAGTATTTTATTTCCCTAACCCCTAGGTACTCCAGGATAAAAAGTTTAGATAGTTTTGAGGGCCCCTTTTAGATAGTTTTGGGACTCAGTCAGTTAAGCATCTGCCTTTGCTCAGGTCATAATCCCAGGATCCTAGGATTGAGCCCCATAGGGCCCCCTACTCAGCAGGGAGCCTGCTTCTCTCTCTCCTTCCCGCTTGTGCTCTCTCTCTCTCTCACTATCTTTGTGTTGCTCTCTCAAATAAATAAATAAAGCTTTTTAAAAAAAGTGCCGAAACTTTTTAAGATTTCTCCCTAGTCTCCAACTTTCTGAATACCTGTATTTGTCAAGATAACTTAGAAATTTTAATCACAGGTAATTATCAAGTTTTCTCCATGCAATATGACTATATTAGTTGAAACGCTCTTGTTTAGAATTGTATACATTCACACACTATCATTATCCATTTATACATGGAGGTTAAGAATGAGAGATTGAGTCATTGCTAACCACCTCAGTTTCTCCAATCTTAATTCTCTAATTGTTTTCATTTCTTCATTAATTAGAACCCTTTCAAGAATATTCTTATCAAGAGATATATTCTCTCAATATTTGAATATCTGCATTTTTTCCCCTTTTATCCTGACAGATAGAGAATATCTGTTTGGATATAAGAGACCAGTGTAGTAGCTCTGGGGTGCCTGGCTGGCTCAATCAGTAAAGCATGCCATTCTTGATCTCAGGATTATGAGTTTGAGCTCCACGTTTGAGTGTAGAGATTACTTAAAAATAAAATCTTAAAAAAAATAAGAGTTTAGTAGTTCTTTAACCCATCATCAGTAGCTGTTATTCTTCATCCTCTAGATTCTACTATTTTAAATTAAATGTCTGATATCACTTTAATATTTATTTTTTTAAACTTATTTTTCTGTCAGGAAACTTTTAAATTTTATTCTTTTTTGTTTTAATCTTTCAAAGTCTTTATCTGAAAAAAAAAAAGCCTTTATCCTTAGTGTTCAGGATATGTGCATCTATCTTTGTTTTCTACATCTTGCCTGAACTTCACCAAGATTAAGGTTCTGTCATTGTTAATCATTGCCACTCTTACACTAGCTCCTTTCATTTTTATAAGTCTCATTGTTAGCAAATAAAATCCCCTCAGTTTTTCTTCCAAGTCCTTTATCTTTTCTTCCATTTTATCCATTTCTGTATTTTTTGTTACATTTGGTCATATATTTCTCTGTGTCCTTCCAAAACACTAACAACCATCTCAAGGGTATCCACCTTCTCTTTTTATTCCCCTGACACATTTTCAAATTAAAAAATTATATATATATATAAAATAAATATGTGTATATACCTTTCTTTTTTTTACCACACATATTTGCCTTTTTTCCATTCATTTTGTGTGTGTTTGTGTGTGTGTGTGTGTGTGTGTGTGAACATTTAAAATCTACTCTCCTAGTAAATTTTAATTTACCTTTTTCCTCTCAGAATTCTGTGAATCTAAAAGTTTTGCTTCTGTTTTTTTGGCGTTTTTTTTTTTTTTTCCAGTCCAATCTGTCAAGGTTTCTGATGACACAACATTTTCAAGAAATTCAGGGATCTCTCATGTATGTCTCAGGGATTCACTCCTTTAAACAGGAAACTCTTCTGTAGGTCTTCCTTATGTAAACCCATCTCTACTCCTAGTTTCTATTTAGATGGCTGAGGGGAATCCAGGAGTCACATGCCTAATATCTTCAAAGAGCCTTCTATGTGACTGAATATGCTGACTTTTTAATCTTTCCAATCCACTGTCAAAAAGTTGTTGGGTATATCGTTGGCTTGAGTCCAGAGCACACTTCCCTGGCAATCTTCTAATTTTTGCATCTTTAGCAATTTGGTTAAGTTGAGAATGTTTCAAATCATGAAGTCCCGGTTCCTTTTTACTTAATAGTTCCTCCCTCAGTCTGTCTCTTTCTCCTCATTTAACTTAGTAACAGGAAGGAACCAGGTCACACTATTCATCCTTTGCTTGGAATATACTAGAGTAAATATCCTATTTCACTGCTTACAGGTTTTGCTTGCAACATAGCTGTGTGCAGTTCAGCTAAGCTTTCCACCACAGTATGACAAGGATCTTTTTTCCTTCAGTTTCCAATAAGATTTTTATAATTTTCTTCTGATCCACTACCAGCAGTTTCTTTAATGTCCATATTTGTACCAGTAGTCTGATAATAATGATTTTATGTGTGCAATAAGATAATATAAGTTTTTCCCACTGTGCTTTTCACTTCATTCTGAATTTTCACTAGCAGAGTTATTAATGTCCACATTTTTATTAACAGTCTTTTAAAGGCAATCTAGACTTTTTCTCTCGTGCTGTTCAAAATTCTTAATCGTCTGCTCATTGCCCAGTTCCTAAACTGCTTCCACATTTTGTATATTCACATAGCACCATCCCACTTTTAGGTACCAAAATCTGTATTAGTCCTACTGCTGCTGTAACAGAATGACACAAACTTATTGACTTGAAGCAATACAAATTTATTATCTTATAGTTTTGGAGGCCCAGGAATCTAAAATAGCTTTCACAAGACTAAAATCATGGTATTAGCTGGACACTCTAGAAGAGAAGCTCTCACCTTGCCTTTTACAGCTTCTGGAGACCTCCTAAATTTCTTGGCTTATTTCCCCTTCCCTCATCTTCAAAGTTAGCCAAGTATAGGAGCTTCAGATTCTTTATGACTCTGCCTCTCCTGACTCCATTGTTATTATATTGGACATACTAGGTGATTTGAGACAATCTTTCCATCACACATCTTTAATTTAATCATATATGCCAATTTCCTTTCCCTTTGTCAGGTTAGGTAACATGGTGTATTAGTCAGGGTTCTCCAGAGAAATAAAAACAATAGACATGTAGAAATAGATTTATAAATGTAGTCCCTCTTCACTGGAGAAGATCTTCAATTAAATCTTCAACTGATTGAATGAAACCCACCCACATTATAGAAAGTACTCAAAGTGTACTGATTTAAATTTAAATATCTTGTAAAAGATGCCTTTACAAAAACATATAGAATAATGTTTAGCCAAATATCTGGCCTGGTTGACCCATAAAATTAGCCATCACACATAGAAATAGGTTTCAGAGATTGGTAGGTGAACCTCTTTGGAGGGCCATTATTCTACCTACCACAGTGAAGATCTGAATATGTGAAGAATGAATGGAATAAAATAAGACAAAAGTGACAGGGAGGGGAGTATGGCTACAAATAGAATTGTAAGCATTTCAAACAGATAAAACATAATTTTCAACAGTGATGTGGGGGAATAGATGGGAACTCAGATATCAAGAAATATGGCAAGAGACAAAGCTATAGAGGTGGCCATGGATGAGCTTATAGATGTAAGGGATTAGTCTTCATGAAGGGTCTTGATTTTTACCCTAAAATGAACCTTGAAGTATGGATAGTGAGACAACCCACAGTGAGTCTCTGATGAGTTGTAAGTAGGAAGTGATGAGATTAGCTTTATATTTAACAAAGATCACTCTGGAACCAGTGTGAAGACCTGACTTTCCAGGAGAAGCACTGGAGATAAGAGAAAAATAAGCGATGACTGACAAACACTCTAACAGTGACATTGAAGGGAAGGAGCTTAAGACCTAATAAGACTGGGTGATGGATAAGTTAAAGATGATAAATAAGTAAAAATATGCCTGCCAAGTATTTGGAAGATTATGTTCATGTGTAAGACAGAAGTGTGATTATAAGGACAATTGATTGTATTATTAGAAGATAATATAGGCATTGGGCAATGTTTTTTTAGAGATATTTGATTATATTTTAAGAAAACATGATGGATTAATAGGAAATGATGGGGGCTTCTCATTACTGAACTGCTTTTTTGGTAAGCACCAAAGTGAGAGTGGAAAAGCAGGATTTGGTAAGGATCCTAAGAATGAAGTGGAAGCAATCTCTAAGTCTTCCAACTTAGACATAAAAGGAGGTGGAAACTCAGTAATTTACTATCATTTATTTGCTATGTATTATCTTAGGCAAGTTATATATAAAAAAGATTAAACTATATAATTATATATATAAAAGATTTAAAAATCTTAGTAATAGGGGTGTCTGGGTGGCTCAGTCATTATGTATCTGCCTTCAGCTCAGGTCATGATCCCAGAATCCTGGGACCGAGCCCTGCATCTGAGCAGGAAGCCTACTTCTTCTCTCTCACTCTCCCTGCTTGTGTTCTCTCTCTAGCTGTGTTTTTTTCTGTCAAATAAATAAATAAAATCTTTTTTAAAATTCTTAATAATGTATCAGCTTTTATTAAATAGCATAGTGTCAGGCTTGAGCAAAAAATTTTGCATGCATTTATCATTTAATGCCCATGTATACCTGGTATGATAACATATGTGCTGTCAGTATTACAATACAACTAAGGTTGAAGAAATTGAAGCTTAGAAAGCTAAAACATCTTACTTAGCCCAAGTCACATAGTGTAGAAGAACTTAAACCCCCCAGACTCTAATAACTATTCTCTTAAGGAAAGCTCTCTCTTTACTGACAAGGTACTTAGTGTAAGTAAATGGTCAAATAACAGCTATGGTGTAATAAATATACAAGAAGCACAGCAAAGAGACTCAGGGATATATCTTCAGAGAGCCAATGGCTAGCTACATGACCTTGAACAAATCTTTACTCTTTCTGTGTCCCATTTTCCTCATCTGCAAATTAGATCTGTAGTTTCTATCCACTGAGTTACTGATCATTATGGCAAATTGTTCATCCTTTTGTGACTATTCCTTTCACCATTCCTCTCTGGGAGTGAGGCTCAGATTTCCCTTCTTCCTGTCACACATTCTAGATTTCACCTGGTGACGATGACCACTATGTCTAGTATGATTTGGTTTGCAAGTCTTTCCAGATCATGAAGTTTACTAATGTACCAATGTACTGCATTTGACAATGTTTGCTTCTCCCCCACAGCTGTAAATGTATTTAGCTATGAAAGAGAAATGCTATTTACTGAGATACTTTAGAAGTATCTCAGTTCATACAAAGCAGAGATCCCACTGAAATAAAAAACAAGACTAGGTGGAATTTCTTCTTTGTGGGAGAGATTAAAGAAATACTAAAGTGCATTAAGGACAATGGAATATAAGCAATATAGATTCATTACAGACTTTTGAGACATCTTCATAGTCTGGAATTAGTTATAGACAGTGGATAAAAAGAAATGAATGGTTCCTGGAGTGAACTCAGAAAAAAGTAATTTGACATTCACAAAACTCTTCAGTCCTGAATCTCCCCCAAAATGATTGTTTTACTTAAAAATTTAATTTAACAACAGCTGCCAATAACATGGAAGTAGTGGGTGGGCTTTTAAAGGTAAACAGTGAGGTACAAAAAGCTATTATATAAGGGAATCACACTCTGTGACAAGTTAAAAAGCAATATCTTCCTTCAGTAGAAGTGTGTGACAGGACTTGGGGCTGTTAAAACAATTGAAGTTCCTTATAATTGGGAAATTGCCTCTTTCACACAGTCCATCAGATACTCTTGTGGCTGTACTTAATGGAAGATGCTGATGGCAAGCCACAAAGGGGCCACTGGAGCGATATTCCATTTAAAGTCACCCCCAAACAGTGTGAGCTTTCCAAGGGGAGGCATAACCATTGGGCTGGAAGCAGGCAGGATTATAGTGCAGAACCTAACAATACAGGAGAGAGTTCTCCAGCCCAGTGACTTGGGGATGGGGCTCAGTGGGTAAATAGTGTCATTGCCGTATGCACATGGATTTTGTATCCCTCTTCCAACTTCCTCTGTAAGCCCTGTGAACTCCGTAGAGAAAGAATGCAGAGTATGGAAGCAATGTGTGCTTTTATTTGATTGAGAATGTACCTAAGTGAAAATAAGGAGTGGAAATAAAAACAAAAGTCATTGTGTAATGGCATGAAAATTAGATTAGAAAGCAGAAGAACAACCATGCATGTGGCATCTCATAGTGGGACCTCCATTTTGTCATCACTTACCTTAGTTGATGTCCAAGTCAGCTCTAAGTTTATTTCTATGAATTAATTTTTATTTTAGTTGGAGAGATGGATTTAAGGGATAAAACAAGAGTAAATTTATAGGCATTGGCAGGTCCTTTTAAGAAATAGAAGAGAAAGTTGACCTAAGCTGATTATAGTGATTGGTGATAACATGGACTGACACTTGAATCCACCTCCCTGTCTTCCTCTATCAGCTGCCTATCACTATTCATGTCTCAATCATTATGAACCTCTCCACGGATTTCCCTGACTCTGTTTTTATCATCTGCCAATTCATTTCTACACTTCAACTAGAGGGATATTTACCAAAATGCAGATCTGCTCGTGTCACTCCTCTGCTTACTCATTGTTAATTGTTCACTGTTGGCCTCAAAATAAAACCCAAAATAAAGCCTTAGTGTGTTGCACAAAGCCTTTTGCAGTATGGCCTGAGAGGGCTTTACTAGTGGCAGGACTAAAGAGAAGGCCTACAAAAACTGTGAGTTGTGTTTATCTGAAGTACTCAGAAATGCTCTTGGGAGAGAGAATAGTAGTCACATACAATAGGATGTGCATAGTAGCTAGCAGAAGTGCCTAGCATCAAATAGGAGGCGTTGAGGGAAAAAGCAGAGAAACAAATGGGAAAGGTCTGAAGCAGACAGAACTGGTACAAAGAATGGATAACAAGAAAGCTTCAGGAGGATAGTTGTGTAAAGTGAGGGCAGAGCTCTTTGACGCTGTGGTGAGACAGGGTGAGAATGTATAAGGGAGGTGGGAAGGACTCTACACTGCCTCCCTTTCCAGCCTCAGCTGCCGTGACTTGCCCTCCCCTGTGCTATTTTCTTTCAGTGAAAGGAAATATTGAAAACTCTCCATGTCAGTTCACATGACTTTGCTCACACTGTCCCCACTCTGGAGTACACTTTCTTTTCTCCTGCATGACAAACTCTTTTTCACCCTTTGATGCCTTGACATGACATCAATTTCAGAAACTGAAGGGCCCTTCTTTGGGCCCTAGCACAATTAATTGTTCCTTTTCTGTATCTTCATAGGACCTTACACATATCTGAGAAATATCACATAATTGCATACCACTATTATTTATTAATGTGGTTGTCTCCACACTAGACCATGAGTTTTTGGAGGTTAGGGATGTGTCTTACTTGATACACTAAATGTATGGGAAAGAGATTAAGGGAGAGATCAAGACCCATTAAAGACACTCCTTTCATAGAGGTTGAACCCAAAGGACTACAGTATAGCTCTATATTAAGTATTGTTTTGTTTTGTTTTGTTTTACTTTAAATAACCTCT
The DNA here is from genome assembly GCA_004023965.1 of Spilogale gracilis. Lineage (NCBI taxonomy): Eukaryota > Metazoa > Chordata > Mammalia > Carnivora > Mephitidae > Spilogale > Spilogale gracilis. Next base: position 2,718 of record PITA01009154.1, on the reverse strand, counting down.
GGGAGTATTTTCTTCTAATTTAAAATAGCTATAACAAAAATATTGTTTTTTACCTACCCATAAGAGGGATACTTGCCTAGAAGAAAAAGATGAAGAAGTTAAAAAACTTTAGATCAAAATGCTAGAGATGTGGGGTAGGTAGCAACTTGCTTCTGGCACCAAATAGAGTTAAAGAAATGGTTTTAAGTTGCCTCCCAAAGGAAGATGACTTAACCAGCCTGTGAAAGCAAGTAAACAGTAAAGGGAGCTGGATTTGATCTAACATTGCTTCTATCAGAGCAGTTCTTCTCTTTGCATGAGAGGCTACACATCTAGAAAGCTAGATTTGGGGGGAAGAATACATCTCAAAAGACATGAAAATCAAAAATCTTAAATTGATGGTTGTTTTCTATTTCTCCATTATCTTTCTGTGATGATGAGAACATTTTACTATGAAGGTTTCAATTTAAGAAAGATTGAGTTTTATAAACATTTATTAAGTGTTTACTGTGATAAAAGTTACTGTGCTAAGTTGGAATTGTAAAAGACAGATGAAGTCATATGAATGAATGAAAGAGGCAATGTAGAAGAATAACTATATGCTTTAGCTTTGGAGCCAGATAGACCTGGATTCATAGCTTGAATTTTCCATTATTCTATGTAACATACTTCAGTGTTATTATAAAAATAAAAAGACTGAAGTATGTGGCTCAGCTAAGATGATACCAGCTGAAAATAACAGAATACCCTTCTAAAAGTGGCTTAAGCCAAGGTAACAAAATGTCTTTACAACAGAGAAATCAGGAGAAAATGTGGTATTAGGATTAGAGCTATATGTTCCACTGATGTCAGTAGGGTAGCCCACTTGTGTTGTGCGTTGAATTGTGCCATCCCAAAAGATATGTCGAAGCCCTACTTCCCCATGCCTGAGAATGTGAACTTTTTTGGAAATAGGATCTTTTTTTCTAATTTAATTTTATTTTTTCAGTGTTCCAAAATTTACTGTTTATGCACCAAACCCGGTGATCCATGCAATACAAACTGTCCTTAATATCCGTCAACAGGCTCACCCATCCCCTCCACCACCTACCCCTCCAAAATCTTCTGTTTGTTTCTCAGAGTCCACAGTCTCTCATGATTTGTATCCCCCTCTGATTTACCCCAATTCACTTTTCCTTTCCATCTCCTAATGTTTCCATGTTTTTCCTAATGTTCCACAAGTAAGTGAAATCACGTGATATTTGACTTTCTCTGCTTGACTTATTTCACTCAGCATACTCTCCCCGAGTCCTGTCCATGTTGATACAATTGGGTATTTATCCTTTCTGATGGCTGTGTAATATCCACTGTATATATGGACCATATCTTTATTCATCTGTTGAAGGACATCTTGGCTCTTTCCATAGTTTGGCTATCATCAATATTGCTGCTATGAAAATTGGGGTATATAATGGCCCTTCTTTTCACTGCATCCATATATTTGGGGCACATTCCCAGTAGTGCAGTTGCCAGGTCATAAGGTAGCTCTATTTTCAATTTTTTGAGGAATCTCCACACTGTTTTCCAACATGGCTGCACCAACTTGCATTCCCACCAACAATGTATGAGGGTTTCCCATTCTCCACATCCTCTCCAGTACTTGTTATTTCCTATCCTATTAATTGTGGCCATTCTGACTGGTGTAAGGTGATATCTCATTGTGCTTTTGATTTGAATTTCCCTGATGACTAATGATGATGAACATTTTTTCATGTATCTGTTAGCCATTTGTATGGTTTCATTGGATAAGTGTCTGTTCATGTCTTCTGCCCATTTTTTGACATGATTATCTGTTTTTTGGGTGTTGAATTCTTAGATATCAGCCCTTTGTCTGTAGTGTAATTTGTGAATATCTTCTCCCATTCTGTGGGTTGTCTCTTTGTTTTGTTGACTGTTTTCTTTGCTGTGCAGAAGCTTTTTATCTTGATGAAGTCCCAGAAGTTCATTTTTGCTTTCGTTTCCTTTGCCTTTGTAGATGTGTCTTGAAAAAAGTTGCTGTGGCCAATGTTGAAGAGGTTACTGCCTATGTTCTCCTCTAGGATTTTGATAGATTCTTGCCTCATGTTGAGGTATTTCATCCATTTCGAGTTTATCTTTGTGTGTGGAGTAGGAGAATGGTCTAGTTTCATTCTTCTATATATAGTGTCCAATTTTCCCAGCACCATTTATTGAAGAGACTGTCTTTTTTCCACTGGGTATTTTTCCCTGCTTTGTTCATTATTTGACCACAGAGTTGGAGGTCCATATCTGGACTCTACTCTGTTCCATTGGTCAATGTGTTTGTTTTTGTGCCAGTACCATGCTGTCTTGGTGATCACGGCTTTGTAGTAAAGCTTGAAATCAAGCAATGTGATGCCTCCAGTTTTGTTTTTCTTTTTTAACATTTCCTTAGTGATTGGGGTCTTTTCTAGTTCCATACAAATTTTAGGTTTGTTTGTTCCAGCACTTTGAAAAATGTTGGTGGAATTTTGATCCGGATGGCATTGAAAGTATAGATTTCTCTGGGACGCCTGGGTGGCTCAGTTGGTTAAGCAACTGCCTTCGGCTCAGGGCATGATCCCGGAGATCCGGGATCGAGTCCCACATCGGGCTCCCTGCTCTGCGGGAAGCCTGCTTCTCCCTCTCTCACTCCCCCTGCTTGTGTTCCCTCTCTGGCTGTGTTTCTCTCTGTCAAATAAATAAAATCTTTAAAAAAAAAAA
>PITA01009153.1:0-73578 GCA_004023965.1 Spilogale gracilis | reverse complement strand
TTGTTCAGGGCTGAAACCCCACTGCCTAACCAGTTTCAGGTATATGATAGATGTGCATTAAATATTTGGTGACCGAATGAAGACACTCCCTCAGTTAAATGGGCATCTTCAATACTTCCCCTCCCTTATTACCCTCATCCCATTAATCTCTTAAATTCTTTCAAGTCTCCACCCATAACACTTCCTCACATCTCCCTGTTCATATTACCACTGCTAGCTCAGCCTCCCATCATCTACCTCCTGCAAGAGGCTCACACTACTGCATCCAACCCCTTCTTTAATGCACCTCCTAAGTGGATAGACGACTTCAGACAGGTGTAGACTTTCCTGGAGCACTCAATTACCAACTGTGTGACCCTGAACAAATCATTTCAGGGTTTCAGTCTGCTCACTAGTAAATAGAGATTAAGCCTACTTTTTTTTTTAACTTTATTGTTTAAAAAAGGTAAACGCATGAATACATTTTAGTAAAAATTCAAATAATAGAGAAGTCCTTAAGTAACAAGAGATAGTTCCTCAGCAACCCCCTCCCACCAATTCCATCCCCACCACAGAGGTTACTTAGTATCCACTGACTGTGCCTTCTTCCAGGCTCTTCTGTACACTTAGGTTCATACATACATGGGTACATCTAACCTCCCCTCCTTTTTTTTTTTAACATATTAGGGGCCATGAATAAAACCTGCTCTTAAAAATTTTATCACCCTATTTTTTAAAAATAGTTTTAGATCCACAGCAAGGCTGAGCAAAAGGTACGAAGGGGTCTCATATAATTTCACCATATACATAATACTTACTCTTTAGGACTATTATGAGGAATAAATAAGAATATAAAACGTATAATGTTAGCAGCAGTGTACACAGTAGGCACTCAATTATCATGAGGTTTCTTTTCTTTCTGAATTCTGATCATGTGTTCCCTCGCTCAAAACTTTAATGGCTTACCACTACATATAGAGTAAATCAAATGCTTGAGGTCTGATATCCAAAGACTCCCACAATTTGGCTCCAATCTACTTTTCCAACTTTATCTTTTACTAAACACCCCCACCAGTGAGCCCACACCCAACATTTACTCCACCCACAATTCTACTCACTATTTCTGATCACATTCAGCATCTTCTTCTGTGTATTCTTTGCTCCACCTCTGCCAAAAGTACTTTTCTCTCGCAGCATGTCTGCCAAAACCATGCGACCCTTCTAAACCCCACGCCAATTCCATCTTTTTCAAGAAGACATTGCACAGTTTTATCACTTGGCATTTCTCTCTCTCTCTCTCTCCCATACTTCCACATTACTTTGCCTCTTTTCCTATTCCCTCTTGATGGCCAAGGACCACATCTTACTCAGCAATTAGCACGGTGCTATGTAATACTTGGTATTCAGAAAAAACTCTTGAATTGAATGTACTGACTACACCATCACATGTTACTCAACACTAGAAGAGAAAGCTAAGGATCCATCCCTAAAATATCTATCTTTAATGGGTACTGAGTCAGATATAAGTATTCTTTCTATACTATGATTCTGTAAAGTACGCTTCATTGACAACTTTTCAAAATTTGCCTTGGGTGGGGCCTCCTGGGTAGCTCAGTCAGTTAAGCATCTGACTTGTCTGACTCTTGATTTTGGCTCAGGTCATGATCCCAGGGTCCTGGGATGGAGCCCAGGCCCATCCCTGGGCTCAGCAGGGAGTCTGCAGAGATTCTCTCCTTCTCCTTCCCCCTCTACCCCTCTTCCCACAGGTGCACACTCTCTCTTTCAAGTGGATAAATAACTCTTTAAAAATAAATAAAAAATAAAATATGCCTTGAAATAAAAGGGAGGAAATATGAGGGAGAAAAAAAACAATAAATATCCAATAGCTACAGAATCTTAAATATCATATAATACCTCGGACGCATTAATTTGTTATTATGTTTTTTATTTTAATTCCAGTACAGCTAACACACATTGCTATGTTAGCTTCAGGTGCGCAATTGAACACCTGACTGAACAGTTCTGTACCTTACTCAGTGCCCTGTACTCTTCAATTCCCTCCACCTATTTCACCCCTCCCACACACACTTCTCCCCTCTGGTAGCCCATAACATTAATCATTTGATAATCATACACTTTGTTATTTCTTGCAGTATTTTCTTGAGCCTTTCATCACTTAGTTTTACTTCTCATATTCTCAACGACATGATCGATTCCACGTAGGAAGAGTGCACCTCTTGCTCCTTCATAGAGTGTTCTGCAACAGCACAAGGTTCTAAAGCACCACTTAACTCACGTCAATAGAATACTGAAGTCATATTGGTTCATAAGTGATTTTCTTTTTATCGTAGGCAAGAGGAGCTAGAAGAGTAGGCTAGAATTACACCCTTCAGAAGGAAAAGTAAAATGGCTTCAGCTAGGCTGTCACACAGACATAGCCCTTTGCTCCATTTTAAGAAAAATGAAAAGTGAATGCCTGTACACAAGTCTAAGAGAGCAATAATTTAGAGTTCTCATCTCAGGGCAAGTCTTATCTCCCTCTGTGCCCAACTCAATGGCAAACCCACTGGTTCAGGTCTCCACTTTCAAACACATTATCTCACATTTCTGCAAGTCGGCATTTTCTTAATTCTCTTTTTAGTACCTGTTTAATATCCATGGCAACCTCCACCCATACTGAGCTGCCTGCCGGGCTGGAAAGCTATTGGGTTTTTGGTTCCGCAGTTCAAAGCTGCAGATTCTGAGTAGTCTAAACCTACCGTCATGTTTTCCCATAAGCCTTATTATTTTTAGTGTGCAATTCTGTGCATATGCCTTTTTATCCAAAGTCACTAGCACAGTGCCTTGGATATAACATTTAAAGTTTACTGCATTTAATTTTGAAAATAACTAAAAACATTTTATGTTACCACTGTTCCCATGATCTCAAATACAAAGATTCTGGGAACCCCTCAACCCCACGTAAGGATCCTTCCCCACAAAGGTTTTTATTCCTTACACCAAAATCACTACCAAAATAACTGAAGCTATTTCAGTCAACTGATACAAGATTCAACCTCCTGTTATAAACAGATCTCATCTGCAACAATATCACAGTATGAGTCTCATACCCCAATAATCAATGTGACCTCTGTGCTTGGCGACACTAAACTTCTGGACAAAATGAATGGAAAAGCCGAGTTAAACAGGGGCTGTTTTCTATTCACTTTCACAGCTGCTTGGGCTACTGCCCAATCTCCTTAATGAGGGTAGTCTCCTGCTTTGTTTTCACGAAACCTATAGCATGTAGAACACACGGCGTTGCAATAGTGGAGCCTTCAGGATATTGTTGTCCCCTGTTGTTCAATATTTTGTCTCTCTCCTCCTCCAAATAGTCAAAAACACACTGGAGTTCTAACAGTAACTATGACTCCTAGGGAACCAGCTTAGACGATCTACTCGTTGTCAACAAAATGAATAAGCAGCATACCATGTTAAGCAAAAGCCTCCATATTTTCATTTTTAATTTCAAGTCCCCGAGCAGGGACTTGAGTTTCAGTTCAAAACTTGAAGATTAGAATACAGTGTACTATATCCCCAGTCAGGTCTGACAATGCTTCTTCAACACAATTTAGAGATGTGTATCTGCACGTTTTCATGGATACAGCAATAGGATTTGTTTTCTAATACACAGAAATATCTATCATACATATACATTTTTTAATTAAGCAAATCAATCTCCCTTCCTTTCTCAGGGAGGCAGTCATGGTGCCAGAAAGCATTTTCCTTTGTAAAGCTGCAACAATCCAATATTCATTGTTATTGTGTATTTATATAAACCTTGTGTAAACAACCCCCATGTCCTTGTAAGGCTATGTCATCACTGACAGATGCTGCTCAACCAAATTATTTACATCACAAAATATATTCAGACGAAAGCAACATTTTTAAGCACCGTGTTCAAGGCCTCACCGCCATCTGGCGGCTCTTCTTTAAGCCGGCAAAGTCACGAAAGGCACTGGTAAGTTTCATATTTCTCAGAATCTGAAAAATATTCACATCTATGGCTACTATAGACCAAAAAAAAAAAAAAAACCCCACACAAAACAACAACAAAAAACCACCCGTGCGTTATGTCCTTAGGTCTTAAATTCTAAAATATCGACCTGAAGGTACTTAAAAGATCAGATACTCCAGCCACCTCATTTTCACATGAGAAAGTTTAATCCTATTGTGTGGAAGTGACTGGTCTAAGGTCACAATGCCACAATTACAGGTCTGTTAATTCTTGAGTGCCACAATTCTCTTTACAGCCTGGAAAAAAAAAATGATTTTAAAGTAGCTTCTGAAATAAACCAAAGCACTAGGAAAATATCATCGATAGGAATCTTTGGCAGGTTTCTGAACTACATATGTCAATTTAGCGATCATACTTAGTTAACTCTCTGTGTTCTTCTTAGAAAGCGTTCTATATTGCTGACACCAACATGACATTTGTTGCAATCCGAAACAATTTTGTCAGCCTTTTCCACCCATTGGGATGTGTTAAGAAAATACATGCTGCAGTAAATATTTATTGAAGTAGAATCATTAGGAAGCAAATTCATTAGGAAAACAACCAATTAATCATCACACTTGTTAAGTACCAGGCACTGTAATAAGTATATAACCTAATTTAATCCTTACCAATCTTAGGAAGTGGACATTATTAATACCACCATTTTATAGATGAGGAAACTGAAAGAGATTAAAGAACAACCAGGATCAAATATCACCTAGTAAACTGCAGAGCACGGATTCCATCCCAGACCTCCTAGATTCAGAGCCCATGCTCTTAACCACTAATACTACAGGGTCTCTCTACTAGGAACGCAGGGAGAGGAGGAAGGAGGGAGGGATGGAGGGAGGAAAGGGAGGGAAGGAAGGAAGGAAGGAAGGAAGGAAGGAAGGAAGGAAGGAAGGAAGGAAGGAAGACATTATTTTCTGACTAGCTGAAAGTTGGAAAATTAACAAGACTGCATTTCATTGAATGACAAAATTTCCAGTTCAAAGAAAGCCAGAAGTCATCCTCCAATTTCAACACAAAGGACTTGATGCTCAGAGAAGTTAAGTGAGTTGTCCAAGGTCACACAGTTGTTTGGAGGCAAACAGCTGGAACCTGTTTGTCAACATAATCTCATGTTCTTCCCACTACTTCTCATTGTTCTCCTCTGCTAATAGACAAGCTAGGGAATGTACTATTTAAAGTAGCAATACAAGGTATCAGATGAATAGTCTAAAAAGGAAACCTGATTTGAGGGAAGTAGAATTTCTAAAGAGTGACACATCAAAGAGCAAAGTATGTGTGTAATTTGATGATTACATGTTCCAGAAACAAGCGGAAAAGATTTCACTAATTCAAAGAAAGCCAAAGCCAAAGGTTACATTCTCCCTTAGAAAATAAGAGAGATTTTCCTAGAGTTGATTGGCCCTAACTGAGCATGGCCCAGCATGCCGTGTGGCAGGAAATGCAGGGTGTCCACTGCCTGGTTGTTCACACTGGCCACATAGCTCAACATGCAAAGGCTGTAATTCTGAGTTACCAGTTTGTGGATGCAAGTGTTAAACAAAGCCTACAGCACCGGCCCAGATCATTTCCTCCTCCCCCTCTTTTTTAATGAAGCCACAAATTCAGTGGAGTCTGGAGATTTAAATTCTAATCATTTTCCCTTTGCCCTTTAACACTGGTGCTCCCGCGGGAACCTTTACTTCCAAGCATTGATACTCTAGGCCCTGAATCAATAACCCACAGCTCTAAAAGGCAAGAATGCCAAGTAAATGCTGTTCTCTCTCCCTCCCCATCCCAATTAAAGAAAATGAAATCTATAAGGCTGTGGAAGAGCCTCCAATAGACATACAATAATAATAAAAACCACTCGAAACATTTCAAACCAGACTAAACAAGATGCTGTACTCAACTTGCACAGAGCGGTGATGCAAGAATCCAGCTGCCAACATTCAGGAGGGATGCTTCTCTCTCTCTCTCTTTTTTTAAAAGATTTTGTTTATTTATTTGGCAGAGAAACACAGCCAGAGAGGGAACACAAGCAGGGGGAGTGAGAGAGGGAGAAGCCTTGTGTCGCCGAGCAGGGTCTCCGGGATCATGACCTGAGCCGAAGGCAGTCGCCCAACCAACTGAGCCACCCAGGCGCCCCAGGGATGCTTCTCAAAAGAGGGCACCTACATCTCCGACTGTCTTTTTGTCCCTGTTCCACCCCAAAGCCTTCAAAGGCGCCCCTTACTCACCTTGCTCCTCTGTGCACGGGATGCGATCTACAAGCCCACAGCTGGGTCTCTGCGTTCCTCATTCACTCCACTTTGCACAGAGGAGCATGGCTGTGCGGCAAACCAATCCAGGATTAAGAATAAAAATAGTTTTAGATTTCAACTTAATGAATATTTACTGACTCGCTTTTATGTGCCAAACATTGAGCCACGTACTGGGAACAAAGTAAAGAAAAAAGCCCCATTCCTGGTTCCAGTAATCTGTTTAGCAAGGCAGAGAGACAAGAGAAGAAACAAAATTCTCACAAAAATCCCCACAGCTCTACAGTCCTTCATAACCTCAGAAAAGTCTTATAAAACTTTTGCATCCTTTAGAGCTCACTGATCTTCCCAACAGTCCTGAAGTAGGTAAGACAGTGCCTACTAACCCCTCTTAAGATATGAAAGCACAAATTCAGAGTGCAGATGTGCTAAGAATAAGGGGTGAGAGGGGCAACACACCACAAAGCCAGTGCTAAAGGGTATATTTAATGAAACCACAAATACTCCTGCATCACAATTATGTGAGGAAGCTCAGTCAGGCAGTGAATAGCTCTTGGAGAAAAGCAGTACTGAAAGAGTGACCAAAGAAATCTATGCCAGCCGAGGGTGCTTTCACAGGCTCCCAGAGTGTGATACTCCGACTGTAACTCTACTGACTTGTTGTCGGCTTGTTTAGTGCTATTTTTGCTTCATTCCCTTCAATTATGTCCCCAAAACTCTATTAGAAAATGTGTTTACGGACATGAAAAGCTGAGAAACAATGACCTCAGAACACAGGAAGTAAGTCGTGGTAGAGAACCAAATTTCCCATCCTGCATTCAGTGTGCTTCCTATTATAAAACACAGTCTCTCAGACTGCACAAAGGAAATTTAGGTCACACGAATTTCATTTTGAAAAAGCCTCCTTTAATACTCCACAGGGCTCTCGGTCCAGGATTCCTGGGTTTTTCCCAAGTCTCAGGTAGCTTCAAAATTAATTCCTAGACTCTCACATATCCTCAGAATTGGTGAACACAGCTCAAATATCTTAAAGGTGCCGAGACTGGACTTGAGGTCCTGAAAGCCCAGTTCAGACTCAGTCTTCAAGATAACACTAGTTGCCCCAGGACTAAAAGGCTCCAGAAACACAGGTCTTATAAAAGGTACAATATAAATCTTATCAGGCTAGAACACCAGTCCCCACCCCATTCAAACCAAAGAGGATTCTGTAACTGCTTAAAATGGTCATGGAAAGAACAAAGAAGCCCAAGTGGTTACAGTTGTCCCACCTGTGTGCTCCAGAGAGCTGGAGACAGGGGACCAGGACAGAAAGATGACCAAGGAGGGAGGAGCAGGAGAAAGGAAAGGGAGAGAGGGAGGCAGAAAGAGAATGAACATAGGGGGATGAAGAAAAGAAAGATGCCAGAACAAGAAATATAAATGTAAACATAAATAAGGGATGAAAGTTGTGAATGTGTTCCCCCTTCAGTCCGCCTCAGTTTCCTCCTTTTTTTTTTTTTTTAAGATTTATTTTTTTTTAGGGATGCCTGAGTGGCTGAGTCGGTTAAGCACCTGCCTTCAGCTCAGGTCATGATCCCAGATTCCTGGGATTGAGTCCCATATTGGGCTCCTTGCTCAGCGGGGAGCCTGCTTTTCAGTTTCCACTCTCCCTGCTTGTGAACTCTCTCTCTCTGACAAATAAATAAAATCTTAAAAAAAAAAAAAAGACTGATTTATGTATTGGGGGGGGCAGAGGGAGAGAATCTTCAAGCAGACTCCCTGCTGAGCACACAGAGCCTGATGCAGGGCTCAAGCCTGTAATCCATGAGATCACAACCTGAGGCAAAACGAAGAGTCAGATGCCCAAATGACTGAATCACCCAGGTACCTCTCAGCCTCAGTTTCTATGAGCCTCTCATGGTGTGAACACTTCACCATGCTGTGGGTGGTTCTAGTGTATAAAGCATTACTTTTCCCTAAACATCATACCCACTGATGCAAGCCAAGTATATCTGGGGCTCAACCAAAGAAATGTTGCTTTGTTCTAACACTGGAGGAAAAAAAATCTATGATATTGAATTTACTGATCTCTAACATGCAATTTTTTTAAGAATTTATTTATTTGAGGGGCACCTGGGTGGCTCAGTTGGTTGGGCGACTGCCTTCGGCTCAGGTCATGATCCCAGAGTGCCGGGATCGAGCCCCACATCGGGCTCCCTGCTCGGCGGGAAGCCTGCTTCTCCCTCTCCCACTCCCCCTGCTTGTGTTCCCTCTCTGGCTGTGTTTCTGTCAAATAAATACATTCTTTTTTTTTTTTTTAAAAAGAATGTATTTATTTGAGAGAGGTAGTAAGAAAGAGCACGAAGGGGTGGGGAAAGGGAGAACCTACTTGGCAGGGAGCCCAACACGAGGCTCAATCCCAGGACTCTGGGATCACGACCTGAGCCAAAGGAAGATGCTGACTGAGCCAGCCAGGTATCCCCCTAACATGGAATTTTTTTTTAAAGGGCTTTCTCAAGGTCATTTTGGCTATTTTAGTTTTCACTTTAGGTACTGACTTTGGAACTGACCTCCCAAGTAAGGGGCAGCTTCATAATATTTTTCTCAGGGAAAACACAACTTCCCTACCACCTGAGTATCTCCAGCCTTTTACCATCATTTCTTCTCCTAACTACAGTTTATCATTTCTGTATCCTTCTACCCATTTCAATTTAGAAAAACTGGACTGCAATAGCTGGTTCAAAAATAATGGGATGTTTTTTAAGCTTAAACATGGACTAAAGAAACCAACAGTTGTTTTTTGTTGTTTTTTGAAATTTCTAACTTTAGTGATTTGGCAGTGAAAATTCATTGCATTGCTGATGATCCTAATACATGATGCACTTCAGCTCTACCAGACTTTTTCATTTTCCAGCCAACTGTCTCCTGTCAGCCTTTGTTTGAAATTTCTTAACTCCTGGGGATTTCTGCCAAACTCTTAGTACCATGAACTCGGCATCATCCCTGTAAAATTTAAATCCCAGGCTGGCTTCCCCAGCCACCCAGCTCATTTCTGAGCTCTTTCTACTGTAATCTGTGTTTAATCTTATAATAGAAACTAATTTTATTATCACTCTGAAACATAATTAGGAAGGTAAATTTCTCATAATCACAAAAGTTGATACATTTATCTTAAATACTATCACTTAGAAGTTTGTTTGTTTTTTTATCATTGATGTTTTGTATTTTCACAGTCACTGTATGTAAGCCTTCAAGGCCCGTGGTCCCTCATCTTGCCTCACCTGGCCCCCCAGCCACAGCAAGCCTCATCTACAGACAAAAGGAGATTTGGCCAGATACGCCTCTTCAACGGTCAACTTTCAAAACAGCTGTCTACCTTCGTAACAGAAGCATGTGCCTTGAAGAAAGTTAGAAACTGCCAATGAGCAAAAACAATTTTAAATACACATTTCACATCCCCATCATTCAGAGGCAGCACTATTAACATCTTGATGTATATCCTTTTAGGTCTTTCCCTTTGGCCTACATAGACATATTTATACGCATGGTTCATACAGGGAAAAAAAAATCTATTCCACAAACTCTTCTGCAACCTGATTTTTAAAGCCCTCACCTTTCTATTTCAGTAAGTTTTCATCTCATCTAATGCCCAGACCAAATTCAATTATCTTATGTGGACCCCAGCTGCTTTATCCAAATTAGTATCAAACCTATAATCATCATCAACCAATATTAACTTTAAGCTGTGTCTCTCAAGCAGGTAAGACTTGACTTCTTCCCTTTGCCCATCTGCACAACTCAAGTTTTTCTGTTCAGCTTCTCAGAAAGTGCCAGGTCTCCTCCCCTGAGCCCCAGTAAACATAAAGTTAGTTGTCTATGGCCGTGATAGTAGCAGTAGCGGCAATAGGACCACCACCGCCTTCTACCTGGAAAGCTTTTCCTATCATACACATGGAGAGCTTAATGCAAAGCAAAAACTTCTGAGTCACTAAGCAACTCATCCTCACCCTGCAAAAAAAAAAACCAAAAAACAGAATCTTCATGTTGGAGGCTCTATCATCCAGAATGACTGAGAAGATCTAAATGAATTTGTGACTTTATGTAAATATTGTCTAAAATATTTAGGATAGCCCTGATGGTAACAGCAACAGTGACAACTCCCCAGGCCACTTAACTAACGTATTTCCGGCGTTACTATTCCAGGCTCCTATATTTTAAATGAGTGTGTACATAAGAAATCCAGTGAGATCCAATTTCTTCAACTCTAAGACTGAGATTTTTTTCAAAAAATACACATACATATTCAAACGGACTGGAAAGGCAGATATTTTATTCTTATTTTAAAATAATGTTTCAGCTTCTTTAATTCTTGTTTATATTTGAGTTGAGAAAGAAGACAGAAGTAAGGGCAGGAAAAATGGGGATTACGGAGTATGATAAGAAAGATAATGCAGAATACTTTACAGTCTAAAAAGGAAGTGGAAAGAGGATGGTAGAGAACCAGAGAAAAGGGAAAAGAAAGGGAAAGTCCAAAGGCATATCATAGCCAGCTGAGGAACCAGTAAGAAAGAAGCCAATATCTAATGACTGAATTGGCCCCCTTCCACTAAAAGTCCGTCCTTAAGTAGTGACAGGGTGACTGTTCACTAAGTAATTATTCAAGTAATATGGCCAAAATAAAATAAAAGACAGAGTTTTAAATGTGCTTAAAAGAAAGTGAGAGAATTCAAATTCAGAAATATATCTGTACTCCTTCATTCATTCCCAAGTATTTGCTGAAATCCCCAAAGTGGTGAGCTCTATGCTGACAATACACATGCATCGCCACACATCCCTGATGTCAAGATAATTATTATCAAACTAATGTGTTCTCTTCATTAGTATATCAGTTGGATCTTTAGGTCATAAAATGTCCTTATGACACAAGCAAGAGGAGCCACTGCCTCCACCACATGACCACTTTACCCAGTCCACATAATATTCTCAACAGGCTAAAGTCTAAGATCAGTCATCCACTAAACACACGAAGCTGTTAGACTCACAGCAGAACATAGACGTAATCAACTAATTTACTGATCCATGAGGCCAAACCTAAATACCAAATTGTTGGAAAAGATCTGTGCATTTAATTCACAGCTGCCACATTTCAGACACAGGGTTTTGTAGTTGACCCTTATTTTACATAAAAGCCAAGATCTCCCACACTTATGCTTACTGGTCCAGTTCCCCTACCCTCAGTTCAAATTTAAAGTCTGATTTCAGTACTGATTACACTTCAAGGTGGGCTCCCAACGAGTACATCTATCTATAAACACAAAGGCACTAGAAACTGAAGTCTTCCGCTCAACCCCTGAAACAGTAGAGTAGGAAGAGAAACATAATACCGCCGCGTTACAGGCACTTGTCAGAAGAAGCACAGGGAGGGTAGGCTTAGCGGAACATCTGTTTTCAGTAGCAGCGGTAGATGGATGAAGGAGGAAAAATGAGTTCCTGGTGTCGACACTGAATAATGCCTAATGTGGTGACAGGAGACACCGGGCTTACAAGCACTGTCATTTTTAAAGTGCAGAAAGTCATTAAAAATCCTGTGGTGACAAATGCAAAAATAAGAGCTATTAATACTTTCCTTTACCTGAAATTACTCCGGAGTGTTAGTTAAGTAACTCACTCCATAATTCATTCTGATCATCACGTGTTATTGGTTTGTGATCTTTGATAATGTGTTGAAAGCTCTCCTTCCTGGGCTTCCTTGCCTTAGAAGTTTTGGCAGTATTTCTCTGTAGGCCTGTCTGTAATTTCTTTCCTTGTAAGGCACACAACAACAGAAACTGTGTAGCACACCTGTGTCAGACAGATCCAGGTTCGAATCCCAGATCACTACTTACGAATTCCTGAATTGTCGGCACGCTACTGACCCAGTCTTAGACTTGGTTTCCTCCCCTGTAAAACAGTCATCTAAAATCCTTTTGCAGTACTGTTAGGATGTGAAGTAGGTAATGATGTCATCACAGTGCCTCACACGCAAGACGCTCTCAGTAAATGGTAGCTATTACCATCATTAGTTTTGACAACTTACCTCCACTTTGTCTAGGCTTCTGTTTTAGTTCCATTTGTGAAACGTGAAATGAATTTCAAAAGTCTCATCTCTACTCATGCTCTTACAACCAAGATTTCAGATGGTTTAATGATTTTCAGGTTGCTGCAGCCTCCTAAAAGGTCTACACAACTTCCATGCAATCTCCTAATCTCTAGAAGGCATTTTAACCTACGGAAGTAGTCAGTCTCAAAGGTTACAGATATTGGGATTTTATATCCCTTCACAGTACATCAATCTGTTCATTAAGCAAACCAAGAGGCAGACAAGAAGGTTGACCAACGGACTCTTGCCAAACTCACCAAAAGGAACACAGATCACAATCTCTGCTCTTTGCTCCTGGCCAACTGCGTATTATTCCTGGCGCCAGATCCCGAACATGACTACCAGGAGGCTGACACATGGAAAAACAACTGGCCCAAAACATTCTGTTTTACTCACAGACTATTTGGTTATGAGCAAAGCGGTTACCCCCTCTTATAAGATTAATGCTACTAAAGTCCAAATGGGTGTGGCAGAGAAGGGACAGAATGATTCCATGTGACTCTTCAACTTACCAAGTGGACAATTACCCTCATCCCCTGTTAAACATGGCACGGGATTCTAAAGTCAAAGCGAGGCTAGGATGTCCGCATTACCTCCTGTTTTAGGCCCTTTGTGCAGAGACTGTCCGGAGCCATCTGTGTCCATGAAGGCCCTCTTTGTCCTTCTTCCAGCTACCTTACCCGAGTGCTTCAGGAAAAATATTAAGTAGGGGTCTCCCAACATACCTGGCAGCCAGTCTGGGCTCTCTTGACAGTAACTCTCTCACAAATGCCCTGTTTCTTCTGCTTTACATACAACAAGCGCCTAAGAGGCTACAGGAGAGCACAAGCCAGGTTTTACTTGGCTTCGTGCCAACAGTGGCAAA
Organism: Spilogale gracilis; assembly: GCA_004023965.1. Classification (NCBI taxonomy): domain Eukaryota; kingdom Metazoa; phylum Chordata; class Mammalia; order Carnivora; family Mephitidae; genus Spilogale; species Spilogale gracilis. The sequence goes on along the minus strand of PITA01009153.1, from coordinate 60,331 downwards.
CAGTTTTGTGTGTTTCAAAGCTGTGACGGGTCTCATTTTGTCATAGAAACAATCTCTGCAGCCATTCACGCCACAGGTCTGAGGAGGTCAGTCAGAGCTCGAAAGGTGACCAGAAAGACAGATTTTTTTTTCCAAGTAAAGCAATATCTGCCCAAAAAGCTGAAGTAACAAGCTTCCGGCCTCATGTGACTGGTTTAGCTTTTGATCTCTTTGCTTCCAAAATGACAAGCTCTAGAAGCAAAAGACACACAACCACTAATAAAAAGACAACCTGAATATAAATAAGATGGGAAAAAACAGAATATGTGCATTGTTTTGAAGACAAACATGCAAAAAGGAAATGATGTTACTGGCAGATGTGGACCACTGTTCTGCAGATGCTTGTTGTCATCTCCAAGGCACCGGCCTACCTGTCATCCCAGTCTCTTCTCCCCACAGCTTCTCGCTCACCGTCTGCCTCGAAGCACCTAACTTACAGTTTCCGCCCTCTCTCCAGTCATTCTTCCTATCACCCTTTTCCCACTCACCACTGGCTTTCCTTTTTTCTCCTACCTTCTCAAGTGTCCACACAGGACCTGTTACTAGCAGCATTAACAGTAGTATTACTAGCTACCAAAATCCTGACGGTCGTTTAATGAGAATTATCTAGGGAGGACAGAGCTTTAAGAGAGATGGGGTCTGGGGAGATGAGAATGATAATGACCACTATCAAGGGCCAGAAAAGTGTATGACAGCAGTTGTAGAATTTATCTTCCGAGTCATGCAGGGTTGGGGAAAAAAGCTGATAAAAGCAGGGCTTGATCAAATCTTTTACTTTCTAATACTTCCTCAAATGCGGGGCAGTGTTTTCTGTTTGCCTGTGAGTTTACCATTTAATAGTGTGTGTTGCCAGGACAGGAGACTTTGTGCAGAGCTCAGACCTACACTGATTAATGAAGAATTTTATCTTCATACAGTGTTTTCTTTTATTTTTGTTTTTTAATTTTTTTTAAGATTTATTTGTTTTTTTTGAGAGAGAGAGGGAATGAGCAGGAGGGAAGGGGCAGAGGGAGAGGGAGAAGCAGACTCCCCACTGAGCAGGGAGCCCGACACGGGGCTGGATGGATCCCAGGACTCCAAGACCATGACCTGAGCTGAAGGCAGATGCTTAATCAACTTAACCAACTAAGCCACACAGGCACCCAGTGTGATGTCATTTCTTTCTATCTTCTATACCCAACGAATACTACTGAGTGAACATCAGCTCCATGGGAGACCAGAGAGCGGTCAGACATAGAGGCTGCCTGTAAGGAGAAGTATTTATATAATGTGTGTACAAACAGCTACAGCATAAAGTAGAAGAGGCAGCTAGATAAAGCACTCTGAGAATTCAGAGGGAAGGAGTCAGTTTCAGCGGCCGGACTGGTGGAAAAGACAGTGACAGCAGACATTTCAGACGAGAGGCTATTTCAACATTTGTGAACCTCTCTGGGTGCCTAAATCTCCCATGGAATTTACGGATACTCTGTTGTTAGTATTCCCATCCATAATTCTTCTCCAGTTACTTCTTCCATACACTGAAATAAAAATGTAAGAAAACAAAATAAGGACTTAAACTATTAAGTCACGGGGCACCTGGGTGGCTCAGTCGTTAAGCGTCTGCCTTCGGCTCAGGTCATGATCCTGGAGACCCAGGATTGAGCCCCGCATTGAGCTCACTGCTCTGCGGGAGGCCTGCTTCTCCCTCTCTCACTCCCCCTGCTTATGTTCCCTCTCTGGCTGTGTTTCTCTCTGTCAAATAAATAAATAAAATCTTAGAGAAAAAAAAAAAAACTATTAAATCACAACGAAATTGGTAAGGGGACCAGAATACAAGCATAATTCACTCAACTAAGCCTCATACCCTTTGTATTTGATAGCAATAATCCCGTAGCAACTAGAAAACACACTTATCTTATTAACGAGACTGGAATTATTTCAATTAGGTATCTCCACATGCACCAACTGTTAGAAATCAGACTGTTTTGAAACAGTTGTTAATGACTTAACACGGCAAACGTTTTCCTGAATTTCGGAGGGAGTCTATGATTGAGACAGATGGGGAAGAGCCGGGCCCTGCTGTGGAGCAGAGGAACAGCCGTGTGGGCCTAGAGAGGCATTCCCACTGAGATCCTGCAAAACAATCCTGAAGACACCCAGAAAGACAACCAGAAACTCTGGTAACATCTGCTACATTAAAAGTTCAAAACCTGGCTCCAGTAAATATCTATGAGAAGAAATGCTTTAGCTCAGAAACAAGTCTGTACATTTGAAAGTCATATTAAATACCTACTGAGAACATCAGGGGTCCGAGGTCTACCCCTAGTCCTCTGGCTAACCTGGGGAAGTTTGCACTTTGCCTCCACTAGACCCTTCCCCTTAGATAAGATAGAGGATTCATAATAGAGTTCCATTCTAATGCTTCACTTCCTGTTGCAAAGGAGATTGGGTTTTTTAAAGCCTATTAATTCATGGAAATGCTTTAAACCCTTGGAATGTTGTTCCCAAATTTATAGGAATATTTACAGGGTCAGTTTCAACCCTCTGAGGAGGCACAGTCCCTAGAAATTCTAACCTGTGCTGAAGTATGTTTGTGGTCTGCCTCAAGCAAGTTGGAGATACGTCAAAAACAACTACAAATGAACATACTTTATGTTTACCAACTGGATAAGTACTATCCTTTTGGTACTTCACAGTTGAGAATCAACTTGCCTATTGAAAGCAAATCTATCAAAAAAAAAAAAAAAAAAGAAGCACACTATTCTAAATTCATATATTTTAACTTGTTTTCTGGCCTATTAGGAAGAAAAGCAATGAGTTCTCTTCTAGCCTGTCTTGTCTTTTCTTAGCCCTGGCATAAAAAGTACTTCTGGAGAAAACAGGAGGGAGGAAAGCAAACGCAAGCACAGCAATGTTCATTTCCAAGGATATGGTATGCCATGCCTAGGATTTCTCCGCAGCTGTGAGGAACCAAGGTCCTTCCGTGGTGGGCCTGTCCAGCACCCCCGGGCTCCCTGGGCTCTAAGGTTTGGGAACATGAAAGAATTATTACATACATGTGTTTACACACACACTCTCTCTCTCTCTCAGTGTTTTATACAAGGTTTTGGTGTTTGGATAAAACAGAATACCTTTTTGTTCTCTATTAGGCTGAGGGTCTGGGTAGGTATAGCCTAGTAATCCATTTACCTGCTTCACTAATTTTTTGAGCTCTAATCTTCTTTTACAAGAAAAAAATTTAGTTGTTACAAGGTAAAATTACGTCTTTAGGTATTTCTTCAGTGTAATATGCACTATAATTTGCAAATAAAATGGATACAAGGACTGAATTACTGTGGCGACAAATTTCTTATCACCATTTTTCTAGTTCTCACAAAGTCAATTGCTTCTGTTGGTTAATAACCAAAAGGCTGTTCTGCCCGATCCAGCGTAATGCCAAGTATACAACCCAAGAAACTGAATGAATGCCACAGAGTGAACATGCTGTCTAAGGGAAGTGAGTTAGATATTGAAGTTAAGGCCACGGGATTTCAATCAACATTACAATTACACGTAGAGGCTAGTTCTGTTCAGTGATAGTATTCCAGAGAAGATGTTCGTGAATGTTTAGTAATCTCCTATAGCTCAGTTACACTGTGGAAGAATTACTGTAAAATCAGCTATACCTTCTCCCGTTTTGCTTTTTCCTGTTTTGCAAACACATTTTTTAGAGTAGACTTAGTTAATAAGATGCTAAAACAAGCAAGCCTCCTAAAAGTTGCAACGGATTGAAAAAAATAATAAAGAAGTTTCTGAAATATCACTGCTGAATGTGGCAAACATAAAACTTGTCAGTCCCATTTACCAATGAGTTGAGTTCCTCAGTATAGGGAGATTGGATCAAGTGTCTTCTAAGGTCCCTTCCACCAAGAGGATTCCATGGGTCTCAAGGTAATGTTTCATTCATAAGACATATAATCAGCAGACACTTTGAGGAAAAAGTCCCAATTTTCATTTTAAAAGCTCAGTCTTAAAGCCAGTGTTTTTCTACATCTCCTCTTGCAATGACCACAGGCTGCCAATGTGTGTGAAATTAGCCTATAATTAAAATGAGCTTTTCAAGCAAATCCTGATCACCCCGAACTCTGAAAGAGATGGTGAAGGAGGGGAACTGCTTCTCACGCATAGCAGAAGACAGAGTTACTATAAGTCACTTGAGAACCAGGCAACAAAGTATTTTTTGCATAGAATTTCTTCAGATCATGTTTCACTATTCATTAAACTTGGAGCCGAATCTTTTCCGAGAGCTACCGCAGGGTAGAGGAATCAGTTCCAAGCTTCCAGCTGCAATTTATGACTCTTATCACTGCTTCCCTGTCCTCCTTGCAATGTTACACAATATCTGCCTTCAAGACGTGGGAGTTTTACTCCACCCCTCTCCCGCTGTGAAAAATTGGTGATAATCATGGGAAGAAAAATAACAATTGTTAAATAATACGGTTCTAACCTTAAAACTAAAAGAGAGGTCACTCTCATAATCATGTCTATTGTTTACTGACTCCTATATTATTAAAGAGCTGACAAAAGTACATTTTTCAGAATCAAAGAAATCCAATGTAGAGGTCATCTAATTCAGCCTCCTACCTGATGCCTAGATCCCATCAACAGCATCCCGATAGCATATAACAAGCACCTCCAATAAGAGAAAACTCACTTCTTCCAGAGGGAGAGAATGCCATATCTTGAGACCCTCCGAACTTTAGAAAGTTCTCCTTTATATGAAACAAATAAACCAAAACATGTCCCTGACATTTCCACCAACTGGTCCTTGCACAACTTTTTTAAAGATGTAATTCAGAGATCATAAAAGTTACCCTTGCACACCTTTTAAGAAAATGTAGAACACAGCTAATTCCTCTTACACACGATAATCCTTCCAATACGTGAAGATAGTATACTAGGTCCCTTCCTACTGCGAAATATATCCACTTCCTTCTGTCATTTCTCATTTCAATTATTAAAAGCCACCCTTGTCATCCACTGTTTTGGCTGTGGTGGCTATTTTGAGAATACTCCAGCTTATCTATACTCATCTTAAAGTTAACTTATGTTTCATCATAAAATGGTAAATAATGAATAAAAATAAATCACAGAACTCTAGTAAACATTTCAGAGTGAGAAGTAACATTGTATTAATGTGAGGGAGAAGAGGAAACTGTGAGATAAAATCAGGTAAGTAAGAGTTTAGGATAACCTTATGAGGATAAAAAACAAATGTCTAGAAATAGAGAAAAGTAGTAGGGTGCCTAGGTGGCTCAGTGGGTTAAGTGGGTGACTGTTGATTTTGGCTCAGGTCAAGATCTCAGGATCCTGGGATGAAGCCCTGTCTTGGGTTCAAGCTCAGGGGGAAATTACCCTATAACTAAAATGAGCTTTTTAAAATGAGATTCTCTCTCTCCCCCAGTCCTTTCCCCTACTTGAGCTCTCTCTCTTTCTCCCTCTAAAATAAATACATCTTTTAAAAAAAGAGAAAAGTATTTTTTCTATTTAATTTAGTGAATTAGCAAATAGAGTGACTATAATAGAAGGTAAAATCCTTTTCCAATCTTTTCAGAAGAGTTCATCTTTAATAATAACTTCAATATACAGTTTTTTTCATTAAAAATTCTCATCCCTTTGGACTGAATTAAAACAAAGAAAAAGATAACCAAACAGCTGCTTCTAAAACAGTAATCTGGGTATGCTATGTATAAAAGACTTAATTTTTACTCAATTCTTTTATTTTCATGCTTGTTAAAAAAAAAAAAACGTGATAAACTAAAATCTCTTGCTTTATGGGTAAATTTTAAAATAGTCTAATGAAAACCTGTCCAGAAGGCATTACCTTTTTAAACACCTCCAGCAAGGAGTTCCAGGGTGGCTCAGTCGATTTACCATCCAATCCTGATTTTAGCTCAAGTCACAATATCAGGTTTGTGAGATCAAGTCCCACATCACGCTCTGCAGTCAGTGGGGAGTCAGCTGGAAATTCTCTATCTCCTGCTCTCTCTCCCTCTGCACCTCCCCCTTTTCTCTCTCTCTCTCTCTCAAATAAACAGATCTTGCACACACAGAGAGACACACATTTAGCAAAATCCAGATCAAATTCTTCTAACAGATTGTGGATAAAAGTAGTATTATATTTTTATGATGCTCTGCCACCCTTAACACGTTCTCTCAAATCCAGCTGCCAGCCAATGGCCCCCACACCTGCAGATCCTAGCGATGTGGAGCCAGGAAAACCAACTGCAGAGTTCTTCAACTCTTAAGGGAAGGCGTTACCACTCACAGTTCAGCCATGTTTGTGACATTCAGTAATCTGAAAAGCAAGTTTCCTCCAGTAGTCCATTCCTAAAACACTGTGAAAAGAATTTGAGTCCAAAAGATCATTTTTATCCATCCTCAGAACCTCAAAAAGAGGCTCTACAAAGAACAGGGTCTCTGCTGCAAGAGTTTATGGGAAAGCAGTGCTTATGAGATAGCTCCATGTTCCTTGACAGCTGAGAACTACAATCTTTCCAAAAAGGCACAGGATTAAATGACACCAGCAGGAAAGGACCAGTTCCCCAGCAATGGCTGCAATGTCAGTTTGGTGGCCTTCACAACTGATCCTCTCCATAGTAATAAAGGCAGTCAAAGTGGTACCTTAAAAAAATAACAGTCCCAATCACTGCAGGAATGATAGCTACAACATCTCCTATTAGGGAGCAGAACACAAGCAGAAGCAAATGGAATGCCAGAGTCATTTACATTTTCTTTTTTTTTTTTTAAAGATTTTATTTATTTTACAGAGAGAAACACAGCCAGAGAGGGAACACAAGCAGAGAGATTGAGAGAGGGAGAAGCAGGCTTCCCGCTGAGCAGGAACCCCATTGTGGGGCTCGATCCCGGGTCTCCAGGATCATGACCTGAGCCGAAGGCAGTCACTTAACCAACTGAGCCACCCAGGCGCCCCCATTTTCTTTATAAGAGAAACAATCAAAGCCAAGGTTTTTTGTGGCCAGAGATCTGGCAAACAGAATTGTAACACTCACGTCTCTAGGATCCTGCTCTCCAACAGTTCTAGACCCTGCTGGGGTTTCTAAACTAAAGTCCCCATATTGATGTTTTTTTCTGAAACAAATAGTTTAAGGTATTGTGATTTCAAAATAATAAGGACAGTATAGTTGCATAAAAGTTATGAAAAGAGATAAGGCAAGTTCACAAGTGGTTTGACCAGTCACTACTGACACTTTTACCCTATTATAGTTGGAGAGAAAAGCTGGGACTTCATAAGTTCTCCCCTCTCCATTCTAAAATACGCCTTGATAAAAGACACTTGCCTGCCTTCAGATATCTGAAGATCTGTCATGGAGAAAATGAATGAAGGCTGTGCCAGATGGTCAGAATCAATATCCCAGTCCAACTTTGTTACCCCTTGATTAGAACTCTTGCAGAATCCCTCAGGAGTTAGCAGGTTTTCCTGCTAATCCTTCCCCACAGCTACTCCTTCCCCACAGCTACTCCTTTCTGGTTCATCTTGCACCATGCAGCCAGAGAGAGACAGAAACAGACAGAAAAGATGAACATGGCCCTTTACCATTTGGAAAACGTATCTGGGATGCTCACTGGCTCCTAAACAAAACCAAAGCTCCTTATCTTAGCATACAAGACCTTGACAATATGACCCAATCTGTCTCCCCTACTTCACTGCCTTATACTTCCCACCAACCTCCTTAAGATCCCGCCACAGTGATCTTCTCCACATACCAGGTAAGCCAGGTGTCTCACAATTCTGTGCCAGAAATACCTTCCCCCGATCCTTCCTCCACCTGACAAAATGTATTCCCTGAATGCCTGCTCTCAGGGTTCAAATCTATTGATTTCACAGTTTTCACAATACTGTGCTTTTCTTGTTTTGTTTTGTTTTGTTTAAGATTTTATTTGTTTGACAGAGAGAAACACAGCCAGAGAGGGAACACAAGCAGGGGGAGTGAGAGAGGGAGAAGCGGGCTTCCCACCGAGCAGGGAGCCCGATGTGGGGCTCGATCCCGATCCCGGGTCTCCAGGATCATGACCTGAGCTGAAGACAGTCACTTAACCAACTGAACCACCCAGGTGCCCCATACTGTGCTTTTCTATATAACTTCCTGTGTTTCGGAGTGGTGATGTGTGGTGACTAAATGGGCAGGGAATGGGGCAGGTAGGCTGCAAGCAGACAGGCAGGCAAAAGAGTTGTAGACAAACATTCTCCATTCGAAATATTTTCTCTAGGGGCACCTGGGTGGCTCAGTCCATTAGGCAGGCGTCTGCCTTCAGCTGATCCTAGGGTCCCGGGATTGAACCTGCATGGGGCTCCCTGCTCGGCGGGAAGCCTGCTTCTCCCTCTCCCACTCCCCCTGCTTATGTTCCTTCTCCCGCTGTGTCTCTCTCTGTCAAACAAATAAATAAAATCTTAAAATATACTTTTATTCCTCTAAATTCTTGGTTATCGGCTTTTAAATAATCATCTCATGTACTACATTATTTATCTCTCTAATGTCTGGAAGCACATCCAGGTGAGCTTCTGTGAAAAATCCAGGTACCAACATGCTTAATTGACTCCTTCAAGATCAGAGTATTTCCAAGCATCTGATGTATTATTGAAAAATAATGTGAGCTGGATTTTATTTTCATGAAATAGTGGGAGATAAAAGCTTAAATGCTCTAATGAACGCTAGTACTTACACTGATCCCAGAAGCAGCCTAGAAGGCAGTCACAGGGGTTAAGGAGAATCAACTTTGTTATAGGAAATCTTATTTTAAATGTATAATATAGAAGGAATGCCTTATACTTCAAAAAACACCTTGTCAAAATCACTTAGGACAGTAAAGAAACAAATCTATGTTTTCAGAAATTCCAAATTAAGATTGAGGGTTCCAAAAACTGGGTAACCTCCCCAAGTATCCCCACGAGCTGTGGTCCCCATCACTTATGATACTGACAGCAGAACAAATGAAGGAGAGTTATTTCCTCTGGGTTGTCAAAAGCAAAGTACAAGGATAGCCAAATTATATAAAAACCAACAGCAAGGTGCAAATCTGTGTTATCTTAAGCTTTGAAGGGAATACTATAAGCAACAAGGAGGAAGATAAACTACTGACTAAGTCAAACTCAGAAACAATTCTCTGTTTAATTCACTGTGAAACCTAGACACATGTCAAAGCTTGGATGAGCTTCAATGTTGTTTTTTTTTAAGAGTTCATGTATTTATTTGACACACAGAGAGATCACAAACAGGCAGAGAGGCAGGCAGAGAAAGAAGAAGGGGGAAGCAGGCTCCCCGCTGAGCAGAGAGCCCGATGTGGGACCCCATCCCAGGACCCTGAGATCATGCCCTGAGCGGAAGGCAGAGGCTTTAACCCACTGAGCCACCCAGGCGCTCGAGCTTCAGTGTTCTTATTTTCACCTATTTCTGTCTATTATTAATATGCCACATCATTGTCTAATATTTTTGTTCTGTGCAACACATCTGAGTAGAGAATTTCTCTCCTAAGTAAAATAAGGTCACAAGAGAAAGAGACTGCACTCTGGCTTGATCTCCTTTGGTCGGAATTCACACCAGGAAATGACCTTTCAGAAACAAATACCCTGCACAGATGTAACACCATTCTCTAAAGATCAACAGACAATCTGAAGTTAATCAGACAGTAACCGGGGAGTGCCTGCAGAAAGGAATATTTGAAACATCTGGGATGTTAACGGCACCCTCTAAAACAATGTAAGGTGGTGGCGAGTGTGGGAGGAGCCCAGCATGTCCTGTTCTGAGAAGACAGTGACTGTCAGACTACCTTAGGATTGAGAAGTGGGTTTGGAGCTGAAAACTGCACCAGAGCTGGCCTGTGGCGGGAAAGGCATTCCTGTTGGGGACAAACCACCCAGAGACAAGTGCTTGGGATATGAACGGGCAATGTAAACAAGCAGGATGCAAAAGGAACAAGCATCTCAAAAGCCAAGGTTATCTGTCCAAATATTTATATCAATGGGGGAAGGGGGAAGAACTGAAGCAAGGACAGGACAGGGATGCAAGCCTGTACTCAAGGGAGGAAAGGTTAACAGTGATTTAAGCACAAGTGGAGTAAAATTCTGTTAAGTATCCAATAAATTCCCAATCTGTCTGGTTCAAACAATTTCTCATTTTTGTACAGAAACTTCAAGAAATACCTTCCTTTGAAATAAATGGAGTAATAAGCAATAATCAGTACAATATTTACAACTTTTAAAAAATATAATCAGATTGGACAGACTTGATCGATTTACTTTTAATATTTTAATGGCATAGTATGTTGAATTATGGCAAAGCCAATGATCCAAAACTGTATTCCAGTAAAATAACTTAGACAGGGTCTCAGAGTCTAATTCACAAGCTTAATTAAAATTGGCCTAATATGAACACTGCCAGATGGATTGAAAAGTGGCTCTGAGATCACATAGGAAAATGATAAAGGAAAATATGTCAAATGGGAGGAAGGTCTGCTGTATGTGCCAGGGTTGGTATCGGGTCTGAGTTTAATTAACACACTCCTTAAATGACAAGAGAAAAATAAGATAATATCAGATAGATGGAATTCCCTTGAGATAAATAAGAAAAATTTTAAGCAAAGAAATAATTACAGAAAAGTGGAGCTTATCCTGTGGAGTCATACAGATAAGCAATTACCATTTTTATTAGAAAAAAATAATATACATGGTATACACTTAAGGAAAAATCTCCCATTTTATTCAATAAGAATGAAACATATGTTCAACATGAGTCTAGAACTATGGGGAAATCACATTTGGAAATTAATATAAAGTAGTTTAAATAGAGATTTACTTATAAGAGACCATAGCAACCACAAGGTAAATATGATTTGAAACTCCCTTTTACAGAAATTACAATAATATATTGCTTTACAGTTTCCCAAATGCTTTCGCATATATTATCCCCTGAGACCCTCAGAACAGCCCTCTGAGACAGGCAAGGTTCCTTATCCAATTTTACAGATAAGAAGCCTGAGGCACTGCAGGGTATATAATGTGCCTATGATCACATAGCTAGGACACAGAAGAAATGCCAGAAAACCTCAATTTGCTGACTTCTATTTCAATGAAAGGAAAGGGATAACATCACTGGAAAAAAAGCTTATGCTAACTACAGTTGTAAATTTTCCTTCAGTGCTTTATCATACACTTCAGCCTCTAAACTGGGAAAAATCCAAATAATGATGCAACTTATTAAAAGGGCCAAAATAATTTCCAAAAATAATCTTTAAAATAAAAAATGCATATATTTCCCACATTTTGTAAACTTCAATAAAAAATTTAAGAATGTATATATTTCCAAAGGTGTAGACTTCTGGAAAATTCCTTGAGTAAGGAGAAGGACTTAAAAGCTTTCTTTTAAAGACGTTCCAACATTTCAAGATGAAAATACGAATTTTCCTAAATATGTCCTTATGAAAGAAGACTCCATAAATTGCCTGATTTTTCTCTGTGCAAGTTTACAGAACTTCAAAAACCACACTGGAGGGGCACCTGAGTGGCTCAGTTGGTTAATCGTCCAACTCTTGATTTCAGTTGAGGTCATGATCTCAGGGTTGTGAGATCGAGCCATGTGTGGTGGGGCTCTGCACTTGGTGTGGAGCCTGCTTAAGATCCTTTGTCTCCCCCTCCCTCTCTCTCTCCCCCCCACAAAAAATAAATAAATAACTATATTGGAGAAACCAATCTCAGTGGTTTTAAGGAGTCTGTTCAACAGTCTTATTCTCCAACTCTAGCCCCATTCGTTTCAGCATACTAGATCCTAATATTCTCTGGATCAATTGGTTGTTTTCCTTTTACCCTTTCAAAGATTTTGTCTTAGCAAAGATATTAATTGAGAGGATATTAGAGGAAAACATACTGGTAGAATCCCAATTTCCTACAGCATTCCAAACAGTCCCAGCAGGCAATGCCCCTCCAGGTGTCAACCTGAGGTGACAGAACTCACTTTAACATCATGTGGTCATTTCATATTGAATACAAAGACCCAAGACCTCTACACTCAAAGAACTTTTACTTTGCTGGAGACAAACCAAAGGAAGATTTGCCAGGCTGCAAAATGGAACTTGTTGTTGTTGTTCTTGTTATACTCCTAGAATATTCTTTTCTTATGTCCATCAATCTTACTGCTTCAATAAAGCATGACAAGTTAGGGTGAGCTCCAGCAAAGTGGCTTTGGCTTAGTTTCATCACTCCAAGGTTTTAAGTTACCCCTACAAATCCTCATGAGCCACTTGGGAAAGCACAGCACACAACACTGAAACGAAAAGCTGGGTGAGTTAGTAACATGCTCCACAGAGAGAGCTGGGAACATTCAAACCAAACGAGAAGATTGCAGTGAAAGGCAAGATTTAGAACTCCTATGATAAAACATCATGACATCAATTTGATCAACAAATATTCGTGAGCAGCTTCTCTCTATACAAAGGACACATTCATAGAAAATGGCACATCCATAGCATAGCCATAATATTAATAACTTTCCAAAAAGCAATTTTTCAAAGCCGTTTCTTTTAACATAGTCGCTTTTTCCCCAGTTTGGACAAAATTCAGAAACCGACATTTGCTTCACAATCCCAATGAGAAGTACCTTATGTTGACATGAAGCTTAGGAAAAAGAATGAACTCACTGTGTTCTATGTTGGAAAGAAATTCTAAAAAGGCAGACGACATATGGCTGACTTAGATGACTCAGGAATTTACAAGATTTAGATCCTATCTACCTACCAAACACTGTGGTAGACATGTTCACATAGTTTTATTACCAAGGCATATGCACATGCATTTTCATTACATTAGTAAGTTACAATACCCCAAGTCAAGCTGCCTGACAGAAAAATGGCACAATGTTTGATTACTAATCTACATATCAGGAAAAGCTATAGAAACCTAACCTAACCGTTCCAAGCCTGAAATTGCAAGCCCTCTCACTACATAGATGAAGACAGTTGGCATGACTCTTACCCCAGGAATGATTGTGGCTTTGGAAATAGTAGCTCTCTCTCCTCTGAGTGGTACTACTCTACAGTGTCTCTAAAATCCAAGGAACTTTCTACAAGACTCCCAACATACTAAGACAAAGATCTGTTACCTTTTGTCTGACTGCAACTAGGAAAACCCAGTTTTAAACAGCACACAGGTGTTTAAAACTGGAGGCACAATGGAGGCAATCTCTCAAGATTTGAGTAAAGAAGAATTAAGAGGGAAAACCTTGAGAAGACAGTAATTGGGCCATTGGAGTTTCTTCTCACTAATTATCCCAGAGTGGCCATTAGCTATGTAACCAAGGAGGAAAGTGTGTCAGACTTCAGCGAAGCTGTGTCTTCAGCATCTTATGGAATGCACCCTAAAGCCACTGTGTAATTAACTGCCAGGAAAATGCTGAGCGAGTAGAATAAAGAAGCTATAACAAATCAAATAGTACTGCACAGTTCAACCCCCAATGACAGCAGTTGAACTGCTTAGAACTTCAAAATACTCATAAGCATACATTCCCTTTTCAGAATCTAGAGAAAACAGATTTTTGGTTGAGTGAAGAAATAAGCAAAAATGCAGGTTACAAAGAGGCTTAACATTAAAGAAATTTTTAGCAATAGGACTTGCTTTATCTAGCTGCCTTTCATGATTGTTATAGGAACTTAGCTATTGGTGATGCTCAAAGCAAGGACTACAAGGAACCTGCAGGGCTTTTCCAAAAAATCTAAGAGCATTATATACTACAGTCAAAACCAGAGAGAACAGACCAAACCAAACAAACAAACCAACAAAAAAAGGTGAGGCCCTTAGAGGAATTTATTGTGGAGTACTCTCCAATACAACCTTAAAAATTTTTTAGTACATTTCTACCTATTCAGCAAATATTTATTGCGCACTTCTGTGCCTATAGCTAAGAATAAACTCCAATTCCACTTGAATGTTGAAATTTCAAGGATCAAATAACTGAGCATAGAATGAAATACAACATGTCTATTTGTCCTATTCTGATCTGAGCACTTGGGCATGAAAGGAGGAAGACTGTTTCTGGTGAGCAATAAAAGCTCATGAGGAATGTTGCCTTCCAGCCCTGGCTGGACAAATCACAGAGAATTTAAAGTCTTGAACTTGAACGCTACCCAAGACTTACTGAGACAGACGAAGAGCAGACTCTAGAAACCTGTAGTTTTTAAGATTCCTAGGCCATGGGGCGCCTGGGTGGCTCAGTTGGTTAAGCGACTGCCTTCGGCTCAGGTCATGACCCCAGAGACCCGGGATCGAGTCCCACATCGGGCTCCCTGCTCGGCGGGAGGCCTGCTTCTCCCTCTCTCACTCCCCCTGCTTGTGTTCCCTCTCTGGCTGTGTTTCTCTCTGTCAAAAAAATTTAAAAAAAAAAAAATCTTAAAAAAAAAAAGATTCCTAAGCCTACATAATTATAAATGACCAGCCAAGTTTAGGAATCACCACTCTATTGGATATTTTGTCTCTCTTAAAAAAAGAAAAAGCTAAACAACCTCTATTAAATAAACACAGGATGATAACTACGAATTCTATGTAACTATTTGAAGTCACAGTTCCTTATTGTATCTACATTTCCCTCTTGCAAACTCATTACTTGGAAAAATGAACATCATTTCTTAAAACACTTTCACCCATCCCCCCATATTCACTTGTTGAAATTCTACTCATTTTTCATGACAAATTAAAACTTCTTCCAAGTAGTCTTTCTGATCCCTGGCAGGACTTGTCTCCTTCCCCTTGTTCCACAGTACTTTATAATAGGTGTCTTATAGCCTTCCTTGTATCACGCTAGCTTGTTCGCATTAGTCAAGAAGTTAAACTCTTTAACAGATGGAACCTCACCTATTAACACACAGCTTTTGAGAACCTTTATATCTATTCCAGCATTTCATTCCTTGCTCAAAGCAGATATTCCACACATATTTGTTTAACTGAATTAAACTCACAAACCAGAGGAGATCTTTAAGTCTTTTTCTTACTGTCTGACAGCATTATTAACAAAAGCAACTGACTTATGACTCTTGCTGAAAATACGGATGTTTTAAGTAGCAAAGCAACGGGGGCACCTGGGTGCCTCAGTCCTTAAGCATCTGTCTTCAGCCCAGGTCATGGTCCCGGAGTTCCAGGATCAAGGCCTACACTAGGCTCCCTGCTGGGCGGGAAGCCTGTTCTCCCTCTCTCACTCAACCTGCTTATGTTCCCTCTCTAACTGTGTTTCTCTCTGTTAGACAGACAGACAGACAGACAGACAGACAGATAGATAGATAGACAGATTGATAGAAGCAACAATGTAAATAAGAAAACAATGGTACATCAGCATTCTGGTTAAACTAGAGCACTCAATTATAAGCAAACTGACCATGACAAAATAAAAAACAAAAACCTGTTCACTTTAAATAAAATCTCAGAGTCACACTCTCAGTATAAAATGGCATAGTTTCTCTGTTTCACTTCTTCCGAGTATTATTAATATCCAGAGAGCTAAGAACGTCATTTTCCCAGTAGCAGCTCTAAAATGAGAATGAGATTCAGTGCATTTCCAAGGAAAAGAATTACAGATGATTGTAAGTAAAAGGAAAATGTCCCCAAATCCATATTACAGGGTATTAATTTACATGTTTATCAGAAGTCAAGCATTCAAGCTGCCCAGCTTATCATGAAAGGCTGATTTATTTCATAGAAGGTACGCTTGATTCTGAAAAGTTTCATCTTTGATTCTCTGGCAGCTGCTCCTGGTGTTTGTACAGCCCTTGTCATCACCCCAGATGACTACTGACTGACAAGACTAATAGATTTTGTTTTAATTGTAAAAGAAGACAGATGAAAGGTTTTGGCTGGAAGACTAACTGCTCATCTTGAGTAATAAACATGCTTATTTATCTCCCTCTATATTAAAAATCTATTTTTAATTCACTATTAACTAATAAGTAGGATTGTAATTTTTTAAAAAAGGCATGAGTAGAATACAAAAATCCAAGTGTATCTACCTGAAAAATCAATTTTATTTTTCTACCTTTGATAGCAATTCAAAATTACTCAATACAAACCCAGGTGAGAGTTTAGTTCTTTCCCGGTAGTTTCTCTTCTCTGCAATTCTAGTAATTCTCAAAATCACACTTAAAAATAGAGGGGCACCTGGCTGGCGCAATCAGTAGAGCATGCGACTCCTGATCTTGGGGTTGGAAGCTGGAGCCCAACACTGGGTATAGAGATTATTTAAAAAAAAAAATAGTAACATCCTAAAAAAAGATATATATAGAGAGAGGGAGACACTTGAAAGAAAGAGCACATGCCTGAACTCTGACCTTCCAGTTATCTCTTTTTTCTCCCCAAGCAGTTGAAAGAAGGCAACTTTCATTCTGTTTTCAGAGTCAAAAAACTAATAAATACAACACTAAAACACAATTTTAGCTGAGACATACCTGGAAAAGACAGTAGAGGTTTTCCTTCTTTTTGTTACATGTTATATTAATTGATGTATGTTCAAATGCCTAAGGCCATATTTCACACCACAACTGTACATATTTGTGACTGACCAAATAAAAAGTTCTATACCCTTAAAAGGGCATAATAAAGACTTTACCCTGCTACAGAGTTGCAACCTGCAGAGGCTAGAGCTATTATTAACCAGTAACAAAGCCTTTAGGAAAAAGCCACAACGTATCTGGTTTATCTGACAAGCAATCTGTAAAGATGCTATATGACCTCCAACTCAGTTCCCATGTATTTTTAAGTATTTCTTTCTACTCACGTCCTTGCTTTTGTCCTATATCACCTAACTATAGAAAAAGAGTTTGGCATATCCTATTTTGTTCCTTTCTTATACATACATATCCAAAACCGTGCTTAAAAGATATTTTGTCTTTCAAAATTAAATAAAGCTTTAGCCCTGGAAAACTGATTTATCTCAATCTAAGAAAATACAAATAATAGGAGAAAACCTTTAAAAAGAATTGTTTTGGCACCATTTTACAGGGTAATTTACTGACTTCTTGAAGAAAATTACAAATAAGCACATCATCAAAAGAAACAGGAGTCCAAAAGAGGTACACCGTATTACTCTGATGACTAATGAGATCAGAATGTTTTTTCCATCTATATTAGCAATATTTATCAGTTTATGGCTAACTACTTAGAGAAGAAGTATCTTTTACTCAAGAACAGGTGAAATTATATAATTGTTTAAGGCATTTATCAAAATGCCTATAGTTGCTATTTTTTTAAGATTTTATTATTTGACAGAGAGAAACATAGCTCGAGAGAGAGCACAAGCAGGGGGAGTGAGAGAGAGAGAGAAGCAGGCTTCCCCTCAAGCAGGGAGCCTGATGCGGGGCTCGATCCCGGGACTCCGGGATCATGACCTGAACTGAAGGTAGATGCTTGACGACTGAGCCACCCAGGCGCCTCCATAGTTGCTACTGTAAATAAAGAGCAGCTATAATAAGTACATAGTCAAGGAGAAAAAAAAAAACAAGAAATGTGGTCTAGTATATGACCTTTAAACAGATTCACTGGGGATGTCATGATCTTCAGTTGTATTACTCTTAAAAATAATCACTGGAATTTTTAAAGAGGAAAGGAGAGGAGTAAATGAACAAAAGTAGGTCTGGTAAGTCCACAAAGCACAAAATGTTATATTCACTGCAATAATAATAATAACATGAAGTTCAAAAACATGCAAAGAAAGTGGTCTTCCTCTCACTTTGTATCTCAATGGCCTTTCTGCTAAATGTCTTTCATGAGCAGTAAGCAGGGGAAGGAGGCTCATATACAAATAGGAAAACACATGGATGGGATTCAGAGGTTAATGGTCAGAAGCTTTTTCGGGAGCACTGTAATTCAACACCACAAACACATTTTTCATCTGTGATTTCAAACCTCATATTTCTCTGAATTCTTAGTCCATACTTTTTGCCATTCAGTAGCATTAAAGAAGTTTTATCTGTGCCTCTGTAAGAGGCTTAAAAGCATCTTAAAACTCAGAAAGCCCTTACTTCATCAACACTAAAAGTCTAATTTTTATTTTTAAAATCAATTATATATTTTTAATGTATTGTTAACATTAACAACTCATATCAATGGATAATACAAATTGCTCATTTGGATTATCATTTGCTCATTTCCAGTCATCTACTTCTTCACTCAAAATACTAAAAGCACAGGTCAGTTTTTTTAAAGAAGAAAATATAGCCATTACATACTATGTATCTGACGAAAAAGATTCCAGATTAAGAATCAAAAACTTGAAACAGCTATAGATCCCTGATATTCCTAAAGACCTCTGAATCATTCCAACTCCCCCGCAAAATTCACTAAGATATGACTGAAAATTTCAGATAACCCTCTTCAGACCCTCAATGGTTCTATAAACACTGGACTAAAATAATTTATGGTGCCATTAAAATACATCCTGCCATGAAAATAAGCTCTAAAGTCCATTGAGTTCCATCATTATAGTAGCAACATTAACCTTACCTGTCTGAGCAGACCCAGAGCAAACTTTCAAGTGCTGATGATGGCCACTGGGGAGCACATAGGCCAATGTGAGGAAGAGGAGGATGCAGGACCCTGCATAGCAGGGAGAAGGCAGAGGACACAAGCAGTAATGCAAATGTGGGTTTATTTATAAAGAGGTTTAATATGAGGTTGCTGGATAGCCAGCTATGCTCTCCTATTAGCTAAGCAACTCACAGGTGACACATGGTCCACTGTGTGCTTTATCAGGATCACAAGTTATCGGGCGCCTGGGTGGCTCAGTGGGTTAAAGCCTCTGCCTTCAGCTCAGGTCATGATCTCAGGGTCCTGGGATCAAGGCCCACATCAGGCTCTCTGCTCAGCAGGGAGCCTGCTTCCTCCTCTCTCTCTGCCTGCCTCTCTGCCTACTTGTGATCTCTATCTCTGTCTCTCTCTCTGTCAAATAAATAAATAGATCTTTTTTTAAAAAAAAGATCACAAGTTATCACTCTTTGGAATCACTAGAGCAATTTAAATTTGGATGTTGAATGTTACATCTAGAAATGCCAGGTTCTTTGGTATATTTAACTCATGTAAAAGTAACCTTATGAGACAACTTGGAAAAATACCTAATAAAATAACTGCACATGAAAAGATGCAATGAAAGGTTGTTCCTGCATTCATTTAACAGATGCTGCATTAAACGTTGGAAAATATGACTAAGGGGGACCTGGGTGGCTCAGTCGGTTAAGTGTCCAACTCTTGATTTCAGTACAGGTCATGACCTCGGGGTCGTGAGACTGCCTCCAGTCCCAGCTCTGCACTCAGCACAGAGTCCGCTTAGGACCCTCCCCCTCTCCCCTGCCCCTCCCCCACTGCATGGGCGCACTCTCTCTCAAAAGAGAAAAAAAAGTAAGAAGATCTAACTAAGACCCAAAGAAATACATTTTCCTGATTATTTATCATTTTTGGTACTATTTATATCAAGGAATATACAAGGCTCTTACTTATTACATGTCCATCATGTTTTATACTCCCAAATAAACAAACAAACGTGTTCTAGTGTTTCGCATCCTCCTGCCTTTGCCTATGGTGATGCATAGGTGCTTCTGTCTGAAACAAAACCTCTTGCAAAGGTAGGAAACCTTCTCTATTTCCCTCAAGGTTCCATTCTCAGTGGTCCCATATTTCCAGTACATACTTTCATTAGAATACTTAGAATGCTGCATTATAATTAGGTAGTAGTATATACTCCCCAACTATACCCTGGCAGAAACTGTGCCTTTTTAGGTCATTTTGAAGTATTATTCCCTTACTCAGTCCATAGTATAAGTCTAGTAACAACTTCGTTTGAATATAGTCCCAGGAAAAAGCCTCTCATACCTAATTCTGTGTTTGTGTCATAGCTGTTTCCAGTAAAGTTCTTTCTCACCACTTGGCTTTGGTACGAGGTCATTTCTCACCTCTGGGCTTTACCATACCAAACTATAACCACATTCAGTCAAACATTTAGATCTTTGCTAATTTCCAGTTAGACCCTATCCATATGTTCCCCTTTCACAAACCTCCTGGATTCGATCAGTAAGGAATGGTTGGGGGCAGCTGTTTGCCATTCAGTTTTGCTGCCACGAGAGCATGTGAATATTTCATTGTTTAGGCATGGCAGAGACTCTCAGCAAACATTTACTCTGGGTTCTTGGATTAGAAGAACATTTGTGGTAGGCAAAAGGTAAATAATAAACCACAGTGCTACTCAACCAGTGACCTAAAAGCCTTTTGACATCTGACTCTATTGCTTACTAAATCATTGTGCAGATAAACAAAGATCCAACCCTTTGTTTCTACTACAAATTATATTTCAAAAACAAAGTTCTTCAGTTATTTGATTTATTTAAAATAAGCTAAAGTAAGGCACAATAGTTCAGTGGCTTGTAAATTAACATAAAAGTATCAAATATGAGTTCATCTGTTGCAGACTTACTAAATACAGCTGGATGTGTCACTTAATATAAGCTGTCAGAACTCTGGTTTCCTCCAATATAAGCCTATTATACAAATTTCAGTTATAATAGAGCTATATCCATGAATCTTCAGTTCTGTGTGACAGAAACAAAAATAAATTCAATATATTCAAAAGCAGTTGCTGGATGCCTTGTTACAGTCAGGAGCTATGCTGGGCACACAGGAGAAGATGAGTAAGAACCATCACTGCTCTTTACGGATTTAAGACTTAGTAGGAATAAGTGATATAGACCAGCAATAAGCAATACACAATTAGCTCACTGAAGACAGAGACAGAGTCTTACTCATTAGCCCCCTTCTCTGATATGTTGAACAGCTGATTCATTGTGTTTAACAAACACATGCTGAACGAAGGAACCAATCAATCAATTCACTGATCAAGTGATCGAACTGCAATAATTGCTCTAAGAAGGAGAAAAGAGTACAGAAAAGAAGGGCTTGATCCCGCCTTGGTGGGTCTCAGAGAGCCTCGGAGAGAAGGGGGCTTGAGAGGAGGCCCTGAAGAAGTTCGATTCGATAAAGACGAGATGGAATGCAGGACTGTGGAGGGAGAGTAAGGGAGAACCTTCCTCACTAACAGAGCGCAGGAGTGTCTCCTCAGTCTGGCTTTGCCTCGGGTGAGTCACTTTGTCACTGCAATAGTGTCACCATCTCAGTGGCACCCAGAGGTGTGTTGCTTCCCTCATCAGATTTCGGTAAGCACTTGGTAAATATCTGTTCAATGAATGACTTAACCTAGAGGGAATGGAGGAAAACAACAACAAAACCTTGCTTTGGTTCTCTTCAGTACAGCTGATGACATTTCCAACCAGACTTCAAATGCCAAAGTTTCAGACAAACAAAAACAAAGAAACCTAAGCAAAAAACATTACTAACTAACTTAATTAAATTAAAAGTCTTACTTACACAGTTTTCTGAATCCATCTTTAGACAGTTAGTTGGTTGTCTCCAGGAATCTCTGATCTAAAATAGTCACATTCCAACCCCAAAGGGTCTAGACAGTTTCGCAGGTTTCTTACTTTCCTCTTCCTAAGGCTTCTTTGATGGAAGGGGACCACTTGGTCATGCATCAAGCAAGAGCTAACCGGAATATTTTGACAGGACTTAGGATCATGCTCCACCTGCTCAATTCCTGTTCTTGTCTAAGCTATCTGGCAAAAGTAGACAGACTCAATGGCCCTCCCTGATCTCCCCCTAATCGAGTTCAGAAATGCCCTTTCATTCAGTAGAGCTCCAAAAGAATAAAAGCACTCTGTCAAAAAAAAAAAAAAAAGTAACCAAACAACTTAACAATTCATACTTTTATTGGAGACTTAATTACTACAGTTCACACATCATAGGCAGTATTAGACTTAAGAGATTCTTTCCATGCCACCTCAAATTTACCTGCCCTTAAAAAATCAGGAAGGAGAAAATGTTTTCCAAATTGTGAAATTCACCAAGGGAACTGAGTAGTTCCCTTATCTAACGTTACATTGTTAAAAAAAATTTTAGTCCTTTAATAACAAAGTGAAACCCTCATAATATTTTTCAGGAAAAAAAGGGAGGGAAACATTTTAAGCCCTGTAAAAATTAAATGTGAGAAAAATACTTTGGCACTTAACAATATTTTCATATCTCTAGGGAAATGTTAAATCCAGCAACCTGATAAATGGATTTCACTATGTCACATTTTAATAACATTTTGTAGCCTTTACAAGAATTTTTTTAACCTTTCTGCTGCTACCAATATTTTTCTATCACATCTCTCTATTTCTATAATCTTCTCATTTTATTCCCTCTTTTGCCTTCTTTCTTGTTATTTCCTTCTAATTAATTTCAGCCCATAAGAAAATAATATTTCCATATTGATTATGTGTATGAATTCTCTTATCTAATCCAAAAACAAAGATACATTAACAAAGACAGCAATTCCCAAGACAGTCTCTAATAAATAATGCTGGGAAAACTAGTCAGCTACATGCAAAAGAATGAAACTGGAACACTTCCTAACACAATAAACAAAAATAAACTCAAATGGATTCAAGACCTAAAAGCATAAAAATCCTAGAAGAGAACACAAGCAGTAATTTCTCTTACACTGGCAATTGCAACGTACTTCTAGACATGTCTCCTAAAGCAAGGGAAATAAAAACAAAATTAAACTATTGGGGCTTCACCAAAAATATAAAAAGCTTTTGCATAGCAAAGGAAACTGTCAACAAAACAATAAGGCAACCTATGGAATGGGAGAAGATATTCACAAATATGTATCTGACAAGGGGTTAATATCCAAAATATATAAAGAACTTATACAACTCAACACCAAAAAAACAATCAGATCAAAAAATGGGCAGAGGACCTGAACATTTTTCCAAAGAAGACATACAGTTGGCCAAAAAAAAAACATGGAAAGATGCTTAGGATCACTAATCATCAGGAAAATGCAAACACAATGAGGTACTACCTTATACTTGTCAGAATGGCTAAAATCAAAAAGACAAGTAGTAACAAGTGTTGGTGAGAACATGGAGGAAAAGGAACCCTTTGGTGGGGATGCAAACTGGTATAGCCACTGTAGAAACCAGCATGGAAGTTCCTCAAAAAATTAAAAATATAATTACCATATAATCCAATAATTTCACTACTGGATATTTACCCAAAGAAAAATGAAAACACTAATTTGAAAAGATACATGCACCCCTACATTTATTGTAGCATTAATTTACAACAGCCAACAAGCAGAAGCTACCTAACTGTCCACTAATAGACAACTGACTAAGGAACATGTATATCTATGCACAATGGAATATTACACAGCCATAAAACAGAATAAGAGTGAGCCACGTGCAACAACATAGACGGACCTAGAAGGTATTATGCTAAGTAAAATAAGTCAGACAAAGGCAAATAGCATGTTATTTCATTCATATATGGAATCTAAAAAACAAAACAAATGAATAAACAAAAAAAAGAATCAGACTTATAAATACAGAAAACAAACTGATGGTTGCCAGAGGGGAGGGAAGGGGAGAGTGGGTTTCTGGCTTCTACTTGTGAAATAATCACAGAAATAAAAGTCCCAGCATAAGGAATAAAGTCAATGATATCATAATAATACGATGGACGATAGCTCCACTTGTAAGCACAGTATAATGTATGAACTTGTCGAAGCACTATGTTGTACACCTGAAACTAATGTAACGTTATGTGTCAACTCTACTTAAAAATTTTTTTAATAATTTTTTAAAGTAAAAGATAAAACTTAAAAAAAAGATTTGAATACAGAAAACAAATCTGTGACTGTCAGGGACTGGGGGGTATGGGTAAAATAGGTGAAGAGGATTGAGAGTACAAAGTTCCAGTTATAAAATAAATAAGTCACAGAGATGAAAAGTACAACATAAGGGATATAGTTATTAATTTATAATAATACTTATGGTGATGGATGATAACTGCATTTACTATAGTGAGCACTGAGTAACGTATAGAACTGTCCAGTGATTATGTTATATATGTGAAACTAATTTAGTTGACATTGTATGTCAACTAAACTTCAATAAATTTTTTAAATATATAATTTTTTTTAAAAAGCAATTCCCAAAATACATATATTTTCATGTTATTTTAAAAAGAGGTCATATTTAGGAAAGATTTTGTTGACTAAAGGTGAAGAAGTCTCTCCTCCCTTCCTTTCTTTCTTTTTAATTGTAGGACTTCTCAAAACACTCATAATATGCCAAATGAATCTCTAAAAGGAAAACAGTGTGTATACTTCTTCCAATTTTATTTACTATAGAATTTTTTCCTCCTCAGTGAATCTAGTGAAAAATACTTTGAGAACTGTTTTCCTATTAAAAAAAAAAACAAGGAAAAATATTAATATGGGCATAATACTTTCAAAAGTTCTGTATATTAAAGTATTTCTTAAAGGGAAGACATTATGCCACAAGGAGATAAAGAAGGGAGAAAGAGAGAAAGAAAGAAAGAAAGAAAGAAAAAGAGGGAGGAAGAAAAAGAAAGGGAAAGAAAAAAGAGACTCAAGGTAGCACTCATTTTATTAGGAATTCAACTGCAAAAACCACTGGTGAATATGTAGAAAATGCAAATTTATCTTCCAGAAGTATTAAAAGGAAATCAAACTATGATATGATAACATGGAAATAATAAATGAAATCAGAATGTGCTGAACCCTTTTAAAATTTGTTTACTTTTGAAAATCACTGTAATAAAAATGAAAGAATACGTGTTAAGAAAGTCTTTATTCTAGAAATACACACTGGTTATTAACTCAGACAACTTCCATACATAGTTCAATGCTTAGCTCACATCACCTCTTCCTCCTCCTTTCTCCTGCTTTTCAGTGTTCCCACAGCACCCCATATGTGGTACCGTTGTTATCATATTGTATTACAATAATTTATTTTCTCCTCTGACTTCCCGTCTAGACTGTAAGCTTCTTGAGAATGAGGATCATGTTATATCTGAATCTGCACTCCTAACGTCTAACACTTCATAAATTATTAGAGTGCTTATACTTAGTAAATTGGTTGGTTCTCTCAAATTCAGTAATTACTAACTTACTTAGCAAACATTCATAAGGATAAACTGAAGTATCCCAAATTTTGAGATAATGGAGTTACCATTAAGCATTACTCATTTTTCCTCCTCATTATGAAATAAATAGCCAGTATCTGGCACATAATGGGCCCTCAACAAATGCATATTGAAATAATTATTCAATCAATTAACCCAAGTTTGACTACAAATTTTGGTCTTAGTAGAAAGGGCAGGACATTTCAAAATCAAAGAATAACTCTGGAGCCACTTGTGGCTTTTGCCTTTCACTAGCTCTGCCTGACGCTACCTCAAAGCTGCTATACTCAAGCATGCCTTCTGATTGCTAAGTATTGTACCTGACATCAGGGGAGCCAGAAATTTTAGCACCAAGTCACCAGTCTCAACTCACTGAAGCCAAAAGAAATTCCTGTATAATGTGAAGAAATAGGTCCTAATTGAAAATTCAGAATTGTTTAAGCCATCCCATCAGCTCTGAAGACGGAAACCACTTATTTTTGTAGACAATCTTGGCCTAAAAATGAGTTAGCTTTCCATACTTAGTACCTTTGTCACCTGTGGAGACATATGTCCATCATTTCTGTTTCGATATTCTTTCCAATTAATTATATTCTAGTATAAACCCATTCTTCCCACTCCAATTTTCTATCTTAACTACAGACAAGTTACCTTTCCCAGATGGTATAAATACTTAAAAATAAAAAAAGTAGTCAGAATGCTGTCTTCATAAAAATGCCGAGACACAGCATTCCTTTTAAGCCATTGTAATTACCCATCAGCCCAAAGGCCATCTAAATTTTAAAACCTTCAGGGAATAACATGACAGGTGAATGTTCCAAGTATGAGTTAAAGACTCTTTTCACCATCTAAACTATAGCTTCTTTGGGAGTTTATTCTCCTAGTAGAGATGTACTACTCTTTCAAAATTTGCTTAGGATGGACATGTAAGTTCTCTCCAACGAGAGCTCTGGAATATGATTTTTTAAAGACTGCATTTAACAGAAATTCAAACAGAAGTGTGAATTAAAGGGGTAATTTCAGATGTAGTGAAAAGCTGTAATGTCCATTCAAAGTAATGAAGGCACACAGCATTAATCTCCTAAAAAGATTCAAATTCTATGAGTAGAGCAATTCTATTTCTTAGTAGGAACAAATTAAGATGATTTCCCTTACAGAAATTGCCATAATTACAAGTAATTATCTTGTACTCTCTAAATTTACCACCATAGCACATTCTGCAAATATCATTCCCTTCAAGTACTTTATTTGGAAATACAGGAGAGATTGTTGCTTTGTGAATTGTGCTACAGACCTCAAACTGATTGTTTAACAGTACTACATAATATGCGTAGTAAAGAGATGACATTCTGAAGTTGGAAGTGCTTGGAATTCCAAATTTATGATATTCCTATCATCAGGTAACTAACACTACCCAAGGGAGTACAAACAAAATGAGAATGGCAAATATTCAAAGATAAACTTGAGTCAAATGTGGACTTATGCAGCAACAATGAAGAGAATCATTCTGATATGCATAGGGCAATCATGAAAAACATATAAACAGCTGCTGGAGTATTTATAAAAATCCTTGCAGAGCCAAATAAAATCCCATCATTTGCAACCTACTCAGTTTTTCATTTTCCTTTAATAAGAACATGTGAGAAAAACCAGTTACTCACCACACATTAGGAGAATAAGCATGTGAAAACTCAATTTCACCATCTTTGGGGCCAATTAGTGTCCAGATTTCAGCTGGCATTTGAAGCTTACCCTCTAGCCAAACTGGGATTCCTCACCATGTTGTAATAATACCCAGAGCCTGCCTTTCCCTCCACTACTCTCACTGCCTAGAGTGGCCTCTTCATCTCTGTCCGGTAAAAATAAGCCCACCAAGTCTAGTGGAAATGCCACTCCACCAGGCTGACTCTCTTGGTCCATGAATTCCTATTCCAAACTCCAAATCCTTCCCCTTCTTTTACCAACTCAGCTGTGACCGCTCTTTTTATCAGCTCTCGCTGGTGATACTTACCATGCGCCACCTCACGTTTATGGTGTTTGTGCACTGGCCTCATCCTCCCTCCCAAAGCAAATGTATTTTATTCATATCTGCATCTCCAACAGCTTCAGTAAATGCTTAATCATTTGACCACTTAAAAGAAATTTGGGTTTTAAAATTATTCTCATTTAAAAGCATATATCATTGAAACCGTCTCTAAAATGGTTACAGAATCCATTAAGAAAGTATAGACATTTTAAACTCTCAACAACTACCTGGTTCTACTTAGCCAAAATTTGTACATTTTTATATTAGTGTTTAAAACTCATCCATGATGAGATTATATACCCTTTGTGCCAATAAATGTTAATTATACTTAGATATGTAATAACATACTCACTGACCTATAATTGAAGATCCTTCCTTTAACCGGTGTCTCTTAAGGTTAGAATTTTTCTGTGCAAATTTTTCAAAGATGAAGAAATCGAGTTACTTTCTCCACATTTTTATCCTCTTTTAATCATTTTCTAAGTGTCAACAGAATAGTCTATAGATTTATAATTTATATAAATTTAGAATTTAAAAATTAGCTTTAAGAATTTTACATTCTCATTCTTTTTAAGATTTTATTTATTTATTTGACAGAGAGAGAGATCACAAATAGGCAAGGAAGCAGGCAGAGAAAGAGAGGAGGAGACTGTCTTTTTTCCACTGGATATTTTTTCCTGCTTTGTCGAAGATGATTCAACCATAGATTTGTGGGGAGCTACATATAGTAGAATGAAACTAGCCCATTCTCTTACATCACACACAGAGACAAACTCAAAATGGATGAAAGACCTCAACGTGAGGCAGAAATCCATCAAAATCCTGGAAGAGAACATAGGCAGTAACCTCTTTGACATCGGCCACAGCAACTTCTTTCAAGACATGTCTCCAAAGGCAAAGGAGACAAAAGCGAAAATGAACTTCTGGGACTTCATCAAAGTAAAAAGCTTCTGTACAGCAAAGGAAAAAGTCAACAAAACAAAGAGACAACCCACGAAAACCCAAGGATATTTGCAAATGACACTACAGACAAAGGGCTGATATCCAAGATCTATAAAGAACTACTCAAACTCAACATCCAGAAAGAAGATGAACACATCAAAAAATAGGAAGGAGACATGAAGAGGCACTTCTCCATAGAAGTTATACAAATGGCTAACAGACACATGAAAAAATGTTCAACATCACTAGCTATCAGGGAAATTCAAATCAAAACCACACTGAGATACCACCTTACACCAGTCAGAATGGCCAAAATTAACAAGTCAGGAAACAACAAGTTTTGGAGAGGCTGTGAAGAAAGGGGAACCCTCTTACACTGTTGGTGGGAATGCAAGTTGGTGCAGCCACTTTGGAATACACTGTGGAGATTCCTTAAAAAATTAAAAATAGAACTACCCTATGACCCTGCAATTGCACTACTGGGCATTTACCCCAAAGATACAGATGTAGTGAAAAGAAGGGACATATGTGCCCCAATGTTTATTGTAGCAATGGTCACAATCACCAAACTGTGGAAAGAGCCAAGGGACCCTTCAACAGATGAATGGATAAAGAAGATGTGGTACATATATACAATGGAATACTACGCCTCCATCAGAAAGGATGAATATCCAACTTTTGTAGCAACATGGACTGGATTGGAATAGATTATGCTGAGTGAAATAAGCCAAGAAGAGAAAGTCAAGTATCGCATGGTTTTACTTACATGTGGTGCATAAGGGGTAATATAGAGGACAGTGGGAGAAGGAAAGGAAATGGGAAGTGGGGTAATCGGGGAGAGAAATAAAACATGAGAAACTTTGGACACAGAAACAACCTGAGGGTCTTGGGAGGGGGGGGATGGGAGAGCCTGGTGGT
The DNA here is from genome assembly GCA_004023965.1 of Spilogale gracilis. Taxonomy (NCBI): domain Eukaryota; kingdom Metazoa; phylum Chordata; class Mammalia; order Carnivora; family Mephitidae; genus Spilogale; species Spilogale gracilis. The sequence continues at coordinate 31,322 of PITA01009153.1, read as the reverse complement.
GGGTACTGAAGGCGCATATTGCATGGAGTACTGGGTGTGGGGCATAAACAATGAATCTTGGAACACTGAAAAAATAAAATAAAATAAAATAAAAAGAAAGAGAGGAGGAAGCAGGCTCCCTGCTGAGCAGAGAGCCCGATGTGAGACTGGATCCCAGGATCCTAAAATCATGATCTGAGCCAAAGGCAGAGGCTTTAACCCTTTGAGCCACCCAGGTGCCCCCATTCTCATTCATTCTTAAGTCAGTATGATGCAATGCAAAGATCTGTTATGTATTCACTTTTAAAAAAAAAGAGTTCTGTTCAAATTAACACAGATAATTTACCCATGGTTACAGTTATTTACTGAAAACACTGGTTTCCATAATAACCCAGTTCTTCTAAATTGTTTGTTTCATGACCACCATAAATGGGATAGCATTTATATGGTTCATTAAAATTTCTCAAGAACCACAGCTATCATCAGAAATAATGAGAACAGAGACAAGTACATCCTGATATGAATTACTTACCAGTGAGGTCTATTTCACATTTGTGTAAACTTACATAAACCATTTACTTTTCAGATAAGTTATTTCATCCCTTATTCTTCATCCTTTTGTATCCACTCCTCCGACCTAGAATTGGTCCTCCCTTGAAATTATGAAGTATGTGAATGAAGTTTGTGGCCAACATCCTCTGTTTCCACTCTCAACTGGTTCTGCTGTCCCCCCAAATCACAGACCCTTTGTTAGAAGGTGGAGGAAGGTCAGTATTCTCCAGACCAAGAAGGCACTTTAAGACCAAAAACCAAAGCAAACCACCCCATATGTTTAGAAAGAGTTTTTATTCAGGGCAACTTAGGTGGAGGGCCAAAGACACAGTCAGTGTTTCAGCACTGCTTCTCCCCTTAATGCTGCTTCTTGGCTACACATGGTCCCCATCAAAATGACTCCATCTTCTACCTCAAACCAGGCCTCTCAGTGACTAAGGAAGGTCCTCATGGTTCATGAATCCCTCCCTACCAGCTATGACAAGAGGGTCATTTCAAGGGAGTGGGAGGAGGGGATGGGTGAGCCTGGTGATGGGTATTAAGGAGGGCACATCTTGCAATGGCACTGGCTGTCATATGCAAACAATGAATCATGGAACACTACATCCAACACTAATGAAGTACTATCTGGTGACTAACATAACATTATAAAAAAAAAAGGTCTTTATACAGATCCATTCCAAAATGTCTTGCTAAGTAACAGCAAAACTAACAAATAGCAGGACTCCTGGGTGCCTCAGTTGATTAAGCGGCTGCCTTCAGCTCAGGTCATGATCCCAGGGACCTGGGACTGAGTCCCACATCAGGCTCCTTCCTCAGTGGGGAGCGTACTTCTCCCTCTGTCTGCCTCTCCCCCTGCTTGTGCTCTTTCTCTGTCTCTCCCTCTCTGACAAATAAATTAAAATCTTTAAAAAAAAAAAATCTATCAAACAGCAAACAAATGCTACTATCATATTTGTATTTTACTCTGGATTTTAAGAGCATCGCATAAAGGACAATTTTAGGAAAATAAGTCACAGAAGAGGTATCTGAAAGCAAATATTTCTTGTGCCTTTGAATTATGCCATCTACGTAAGTGTCCTTTAAAAAAAAAAAAAAAAAAAAAAAACAAGCCCAACCCTATTCCAAATTCCTAGAGAAGTAGAAGCAGTCCAGTCCAGTGGATATGGTCTCTCCTTGGAATACCCAGATTTAAGCCAGCCTCAGAATAGCTATATGATTCTGAAGGTGCCAGTTTATCCTACCAGTTGGTATTCTGCTTCCTAATCTGTAACACTAAGTGCCCTTAAGGTCCTTTCATTTCTAAAAATGTCTTAATCTCAGTATCATAAATACTATCTAGCAAGAGACAAACAAGAAGTTGTCTAAAATGTTTGTGTCACTATAAAAATAATGTTTTTGTTAATTAATGTGTAACTATTACAATATTTAAATAAATCCCATGTTCTTTGTTCATTTCTTCTCAAAGACTATCACGTAAACTCCCTAGGATATGCAATTCTTCCCCTCCCATAAGCCACTACTATTAGTTCCTTCTGCCATAGTTTTTTACTGTGTGTATATATTTGATCAAGTCATTTTTTTAAATGCAAAGCCAGATACACTAAAGCAAAGACAGAGAAGAGAAAAAACTATAGTGGTATTTAACAAATCATTCAAATGTTTTCAATACCTGTGATCAAATATATCTAACTCTCAGTAATCAACCGCATAATAAATATCTCACTTATCAAAAGGTCACTGATTTAACCACCTCAACTATTTAAAATATAGCCTAAAACCAGCAAGTATGAAAAAAAAAAAAAAACCTCTATGCAGTCAAAATAGAAAGCCACAGTTCATACTCTATAAAGTTCACACACTCATAAGAGAAACCCTCATTCACAGTACTTACTTTCATCTTAATCACAAGCTAAGGCTCAGTTAGCTGGGTTTCCTACCCACCACAGACAGGAAACGGAGACTCACAACAGAACTACAAGAGGTAGGCACTTGACAGCAGCATTACTTTGGACAACACAGGAAAAAAGAACAATACTGTATAAAGAAGACATAAAGTATTTTAAAAGAAACAAAGAGTGCTCTAGAGTCATTCAGTATAGGAACAAATAATTCTACATTCCTTAAAAACTTCGGTAGTATTGCTACACTATAGCAAAGTAGAATAATTCATGTTTGTGCTTATATCCTAAGTAATCAAGAGAAGTTTAAATCACACTACCTTCTGTTTAAGAAGGCAGAAAATGTGTAATATATTTTAGAAAATTTCACATCAAAAATGATTGAAATTTAACAATGGCTGGCAGTTAATGAACTAAGTTTGAGTTAACAAGAAATTCACAAGAACACCATAGATAAATTAAATATTAGTGGAGCAATTTTTCACGGGAACCATAGCACCTTTGAAATTAATTCATAATTAATCCCCCAAACACATTTTAATCTTAATTTCAATATTTATCACCATCATTCCTAACCCTCAAATATTAATTGAACCATAATAAATTTCCATTTCTCTAGGTAAAAAAATGATCAAACATCAGCAATTTCACACAGTTCAACCTAAAATCTTTACCAAAATTAACAGTAAAACAAAGTGGTTTGCATTTTATCTTTTCTTTCTCAAGCCCACCCTCTACTGGAAAAAAAGCTCATTATTACGTAAGGAAGACCCAAAACCCAATCAAAATGAATATGAGTCCATAATCACTCATTATGACATCTTTTCTCCACTTCTCAAAAACAACAATATTCTTTATGCCTGACAATCTCAATTCAAAAAAACACAGCTCCAAAAAGATCTCGTAGGTCTGGGCTTAAGCACTGTAGTTTTTCACAGATACCACAATTAAGCATAATCCTGAAATGTGTGTATGCATACCTGTGATGATCATTTATAAATGTTAAAATAGAAAATACGCTTAACACCTGATTACCAGAGCAGTGAGGCAGTGACCCAGAGAAATATAATGGACATTCACAGTTTCTAGTTATGTAAAACAAGCTGGCATTCAGTCTGTTTTCAGATTCAAAATGTTGTATTTTGATTTCCCTTAAAACAAACACTTACACTGCACAAACTAAAATAAGGAATAACTAGTCAATGGAAAAGAAAGCTATAACTAATCTATTCAGTGTTGGTATGCCAATATAGGATACAACGAAGTTAGCCCAGAGTGTGCAACAAAGCTTCCTTATGAGTCTCTTCCTTCCCTGCCCCCAGCTATTATCTTTCTAGGTTCAAGTCTCTGCGCAGTGCATGTTGGGAGAACAGAAATCCAACACAGTAAGTCCCCACAATGACCTCACGGCTCCCAATTCTACTTTGACCCTATTCCAAATGTTAACCGCTCTCTAACAGCGTTGCCTCAAAATCTGTGCTTCTACAAGTCTCAGTCCCCTGACATGACATAAATCCAAAATATTATTGCCCACAAATTAAATAATGCTAGAAATATGGGAGCATTCATGAATGAACATTTACCAAAAAATATTTTAAAAAATGAACGGACATTTACTTGCATGATCAGAAATAAGCCAGAGAAATTTGAGTCCTTTAAAAATCCAAACTGAGAGACATCTACCAGCAAAAAGCTGATGGGCAGCTTTGACAACTGCCATCAAGATGATTTTATGTACCTTTTCTAGAATGCTAAATTTATTACACAGAAGATATAGATCAAAGGACACGATTTTCTGGGGGTTTTTTTCTTAAAATATATGCTAAAAGCATTAGAATACTCAAAATAATGAAGACAACATTCTAACACAATAAATAACAAAGAGCTCAATCAAACGAGAATACTCCTGTTAGTCACAAAAACCTCTAAGGGGCAGGGGAGCACTAACAAGAAAGTTCAGGACAAAAGATTCATGTAAATCCTGAAAATGTCAGTTAAATGATACAAATTTTTACAGCTTTCAATAAAACTACAGGGTTTTAACATATCAATAAGAGCAAAGTCTTAAAGCTGAGACATACATTGTTATTAATGATTTAATGAATTCACTGTGGAAGCAAAAGCTGGCAGGGCCGGCTGCGACTTCAGGTTTTCTCTTGCTTCCACCGTGTTTTCCACAGCATGTCATCCCTGTGACTGACTAGCAAAATGAAGGTGGCTGCTGGCGCCCTTTCCTGAGGGGGGGCCAATTACACGCGGGGCCTCTCACCCCAGCAATGCTCACTGGCTAGCTCTGGACACTAAAGGTGCCAAAGCAGATTTTCTCGTCGCTGCTTTCCTTCACTTCTTATCAAATCTATCAACCATTCCCAGCTTCTTGAATGTTCCTGGAAGTAGTTTTCTATAGATGACCATTCCTTACCAATCTTACAGAACCAAAATAATTGCAGGCTAAAGGAAATAAAGAGTTACTCCAGGGGTTTTACAACCATGGTATTGCTGTACTGATGTCAGGTGATCGCTCATGAGATGTGTCACATATAACTGTTAACTTCCCCCCCCTTTTTTTTCAATCAATGGGGAAGTTCATATAGTGCAAAATTAACCATTTTAAAGTATACAATACTGTTGTGCTCGGTACATTCACAATATCGTGCAACCACTACCTCATCACTGGGACTTTAAGAGGAGCGTCATTAAGATTACCCCTTTAACGAACCGCCCTCACTCATAGTCCATATCGTGTTCTAAGAGGGTGAGAAATGGGTAGAGATAAACTTGTAAGTTAGGCATCTCTAGTAACTGGCAAGTCAGAGAATCTTGACAACTGGTTGAAGATCATTGAACATCTTGTTCAATAAACACAGTATATTTTTTCAAGGATTCACTCATTCAATTCTTTCTTACTCTGTGCCTACACCTTCGAAACCTTACCCTGGTAGAGACAGACACACTGACAGTGACAGTTACAGTAGGCAGCTATGACTGTGGCCCATACAAGTATGGTCAAAGGAGGGTACAGCCAACTGTGCCCAGGAATGATAGAAGGATTCACTAAGGAGAAGACTGAGTTAGTCCTTAAGGGTATGATCAGTGGCAAAAGGAAGGCAAGTTAAGGAGAAGACAAGGGAAAGGTATTCTAGGCCAAGGAAGAAGCAAATGCAAAAGCACAGGTGCGTGGTGAGCCCCCGCCAGCTTCACTATAGGATACAGCCATACTAACAGGAAAAACATAGCAAGCGCATTTTATGTGTGAGGCACTGCTTGTACACGTTTACATTATATCCTCTAAGTCACACAAAGAGCTGGGTGTCATTCACATTCAGTAGAGGAGACATGGGAAATGCAGAGAGGGTAAGTAATGGCTACACAATTACATAGCCGGCTTCGCTAGGATTCAAACCCAGGCAGTCTAGCTGCAGAACCCATCCTCTTCATCGCTCTACAAGCTATACCACATTTTCCTTTTTTCTTCTTCTAACAAAGCCAGTCACCTAAGGCAAGATATTTTATGATGGAAACTATAGTACCCTACAGCACACTGAAGGTGAACAAATGATTGACTTGAACAATGAGTGGGCACCACTAGGAATCCCTGGTGGCCTGGGAACAAATGAGGGCATGAGTGGCAAGCCATTCTGAAAGATCAGTAAAACCTCCTATATTTCTTATTCTTTTAAATCAAAAAATACACTAAAACAGAAGTTCTCATATATTCCCCATATCGCAGTCATTTTCTTGCACAGCCCTAACCCAAGGTGCGCTCACGTACTTTGAAGACCTCTCTGAGACAAGGGAGAGACACAGCAGGGTTTTAGGAAGTGAATAATGTGAACAGATGTGGGGGCGGGGGTAACAATTGCTCTAAAGGGAGCAAGAAGGAAAAACCAGAGGAAAAAGAGAGACCAAATAAAGAAAAATCCTTAGGATGCCATTTGTAATAGATCCAGCAAGTGATAATGAGGTGCTAACCTACAACAGTGGGGAGTCAGATGTGAAAGATTAAATGACATGCCCAAGGACACAAGGCATGGCAAGCGCCAGAACTAAAACCTGGGTCTCTAGTTTGCACTGATCTGGGCATGGTGGTACACAGAACAGATTTGCAGAAAGACCTTTATCATGAAATTTGTGGGACTTCTCTTTACAACTACTTCTGCCCACAATGTCTGATTATTTTTTAGTCTTATTTGATACAGAAGCTGTGAGCCAGAGCAGTATCACAGCCAGCACAGGACAGCACTCAGGCACGTAAGTGTGTGATTTAGTGGGGTTAAATTGTGAGACTTAGCTTTCTCATTCAGAAACAAAAATACTTTATCATAGAAAAAGTACAGGGATTTGAAATATATTCTTCTGAAAAAGTAATAAGCTATTCCAAGACACAAATTTACAGGATGGAATCCTTACAAGTGATCTTCCAAACAAGTTCTTTAAATGAAGCTCCATCAGAGAAGTCACTTAAGCCAGATTCACGTTATATTAATGTGACAAGTATAACAAGATAAATATATCATATGATTCTCAAATGACATAATTAATGTAACTTATGTGACATATTCCTATTAATGATCTTTTATTATGTGTGAATAGTAAAATAACATTAGATAAGCAATGAAAAAATCCAATCAGCAGCAGCTTTCCTGCAGGTTTTGACTGCAGTCTTATTTACACAGTGTTATCTGATACTAATCCTTGGATTTTAAAGAGCAGAGATCACTTCAGAATTGTAAACAAACATGTTTCTATGAGATGAGCATTTTAATTACTATCATTTCTGCAAGTACAAGATAACAATGTGTTACATGATAGCCTCTTAATGTGTAAAGAGGGGAAAGAATATTTTGCCAGGCCAATAAGGTTATATTAGTAAAAGGATCATGACACTGAATCAGGAGTGTCCATGGATTTTGGTAGTGTCTTAACAATGACTGCCATAGATATCTTGTGCAAAATATGGCTGTCCCCTTCCTAATATTCTCTACAGAAGACCAGATTTCAGTGCCAATATGTTCTGGAGCTCTTTAATAATCCACTACAGTATAATATCTGTGAATCAATTGAAATTTTTGAATTTTTTTACATTTAAACTTCTGACTACCTCTTAGAATAAGAAAGCCTAAAAACACAAGTTTTGCAAAGTAATGGTTTCTATTTACTTTTACATCAAATACTTATTGAGAGGGGTGCTCCAGGTGACTCAGTCAACTGGTTGGGTGTCCAACTCTTCATTTTGGCTCAGGTCATGACCTCAGGGTTCTGAGATCAAGCCCCACGTAGGGCTCTGTGCTGGGTGTGGAACCTGCTTAAGATTCCCTCTCTCTCTCTCTCAAAAAAACAAAAACAAAAACAAAAACAAAAAACTTACTGAGCAACTATATTATCCTTGGCACAAAAAATAATAATAATAATTAATAATAAGAGGTATGAGATATGTTTCCTGACCTCAAGGAGCCTGAAGTGTAACCGAGAGACTGGATATATATAAAGAGATTTTTTTTTTAAAGATAGCCTAAAAGAGCATAGATTCTAAATGCTCCAAGAATTTAGAGATAGATAAAATGACATTTCTTCAAGGAGAGGGAATAAGAACATCTTGGTGCCAGTATCCAGAAATGCAGGAGCAAGTCTATGGCAAACCTTCTTATATACTGAGATCACCTCAGCAGTCAGGCTCTATCTTTCTTGAATAAATTCCCAAGTATAATCATGAAAAACAGACACCTTGAAGTAAAGAAAGGCTGGTCCAGTCCTATCTCTGACACACTGTGTGACTTTGGGTAAGTCGCGTCACCTCTCTAAACCTGTTTCCTTATCTGTAAAATGCAACTTATAACACCTACCACCTCACTGGACAAGAATTAAATGAATGCAAATAGAGCAAAGAGAGATGCCTACTAGCACAGCACAGGTGCTTTAACATGGTAGCTATAAAAAATGCATATTAAATGCCATTCTTACCATGATGCAATCACAAATGCACTCAATCTTACTTTCTAGGGTAATTAACAGGGTTCTCGGTGGGAGGCTTTTGGAAGACTGGGTCCTAAGCTCCAGGGTGGAGGGTGGAGGAACATGATTAATCATGTTGTGGGTGGTTTCTCTGCGAAAAGTTAGGAGACTGAATACTTCAGAGTGCACATCTTGAATTTTAGTATTTAGTCTAACTCAGCAAGTAAGCAAAGAGTACTAAGAAGCTCCCTGCCCCTCATGTACCCAGCCACATGTTCAGAAACAAAGAAACCCAGAACCTATGGTCGTTCTCTTATAGTTAGCCCAGATTCTATAAAAGCCAACACTGGTGGCTGACAGGACCCCACGAAAGCCCAGCTATAGGCAAATGCTATTTGGAGCAGCCAGCATTCTATAGATGTTCTTCTTAGCTTTGTTAAAATCGCATCAATGCAGTATCACTTTTCATCTGTAGTGTAAATGCTTTTTATGAAACAGTTTGGCAAAACACATGGCATGTGACTGTTCCACTGCAAATGTGTTAGCAGACCCAGCCAGACACCATGGCAATGATCCGATCATGAGAGTATTCCAAGAATAAGAAAATAAACCTAATATTTGTAAAGACTTACTGATGCCCTACCAGTTTTGAACACTGAGTATCATCCAAGGAAGCTTCCATTTCCAATGTAGAAGAAACAAGAATTGTTCTCAAGCCACCACCAAATAATCACACAGTATTTGATGGCTCAGCTTATTTTTTAATCTTCTATGAACTCGGTAGAATTATATCTGGATCTTTATAACATGATGGTTTGGGATTATGAATACAGTGAATAAACACAACCTTCTGGTATAGCAATTTAAGTATCACAGAGTGAGTAAATACTGCAGAGTGAATCCTAACACTTGAAACAGAATCTTCCAGAGTCCAGAAATACACCTGACTGCCAAGAATAATACTTCCGTGGTTCAAGCAATACCAGTACCCAGAGGGGTTTCTACAGACATAACCACATGAGTTACTGCATATTGGGTAAAATAGAAAAAACAGGCATTTGTGAATGTATAGTTTGCAGACATCTTAAAAGTACTCATAAATATGCAATTTACAAACCTAGAAGAAAGGGGGGAGCACTTTAGGAATACACAGTATCTATTTAAATTGCTTAATTATAAGGTTTCTTCTATGGTTTTCCTCAACCTGACTAATTTTTGTTGGGGATTGGAGGGAGGAGATACTCGGATCTCTTAACTAAAGTAAATGAGACCGATCTCACTGAAAGAGGCTTTATGATGAGAACTAATATAAAAGAGATTCTGACTTCAGGATGAGGTAAGAAATGACTTAGTATCAGAGATCAAAACTATATTAATTAGATATCAAAGAAAACCTGTCAATTTAGGCTATACTAAAGAAGGGTTGTTAGATTTTCTAGTAATACAGCAAATGTACCATATCTGAGAATCATTTCACACATGATTCCTAGTGCAGCTCTGATGTGAAACACCGTATCACACATGCCACAAAGAGAGTCAGTTTAGCTAGTTCAAGTAAAACACAGGCAGCTGCTAACAGAGACAGGTCACGGCTGGGGAGGGGCACAGCACATTCAGTTCGCGGTGTTTTCCTTCAGAAGAATGTCAATAAAAACCATGGCCAAATGAGGTATTTGAAAGGGGGTGGGGAAGTCCTGCTAGGCAGTGAACCCCTGGCTTCACCTAAAGGCGCCAGTCGGACAAGTTAGCAAAAGGGAGCCCTAGCCAAACCTTCGGTCGCCAACAACTTAAAGAAAGCTGTCTTTCTCCCTGAGCGTCCTGGGGTAGGGACCAGTCCCACATTTAGAAACGTTATTTCTGGGACCAATAGCAATTTATTTTGATAGAACCACTGGATTTTTTTTCCCTGAGTTCTCAACAAAGGAGCCATATTAGGAAATAATCTCGCAAAAAGCAAAGTGCCCCCTCCCCCCTTCCCCACGATCGATGCACACACGCCCGTGCACGCGGACACGCACAGACACACACCCGTGCACAATGGCCGGCGCGCGCACTCGTGCCGGCCCACGCGGCGGCCCGCAGGCAGAAGGCCCCGCTCGGCCCCAGACGCAGGGGCTGGAGGCCCGGCGGCCCGGGAACCAGCTGCTGGGCGCTTGTGCTGGGGATGCTCGCCCCCCAGCGGGGCCCTCGCGAAGCAGCTGCCAGCGGCTCGCAACCTATTAACCCCTTGGGGAAGTAGGTGCTACAACACCCACCTGCAGGGACACTGGAATGTGTCGGGGGCGCAGCCCCAAAGGGCCCCGCAGAGACAGGGCGCCGCCGAGTCCTGGCAGCACTTGGCTGGGTCCTGCAAAGCTAGTCGTGTCGCTGGCTTTATGGGGCTTCTAAAACAAACGGGTGTTCCTGAGCTGTCACCCCTGAGAGTCCAGGCATACGAAGAAGGGAAAACTTAACAGGGCAGGGGATGCAGACTTGACTTGGTAACTCGTCCCTGAGGGCCTGGCGCCAAGTCTCTAAAGGGACAAGAGCTGCCTGTCCGGCCAGCCCGGCAAACTACGGAAGGGATGGAGGGACCCGAGGGCAACCGCCCTCAGTCCCCCTTCCCTGCGTGGGGCATCAGGGCCCCGCCCCCACTCCAGGACACTTACCTTCTTCCGGGGCTGCCATTTCATCATATTTGTACAGCCGATACGTGGAACATCAAGATGCTGGCTGGGGGCTGGGGGCAGATGCAGGGCAGCAGCGACTGCGAGTCATGCTGCCTCCCTCCCACCCCCTAATTCTTTCCCATGTTCACTGCGAAGGGAAAAAGCCCAGGAGAGTCCAGTCTTTTCGCCTTCAGTTGAATGAAAAGTATCCCCACACCACGAACGCACTTCCCACCGGGCTAGGAAGTCCCAGCAGCAACCAGCGTACTCCAGCGAGAGTGGGGCATTTTCCCGCCTCCCCCCCCCCCCAAGCCAGCGCCTGCAAAAGGAGTCTGCGGCAGGGGGGTCTCCAAGCCGGCTGCAGAGACCCTCCCTCAGAGAAGAGACTCAGGACGAGAGCTGATGCAGAAACCGAGCCGGGTTCCTGCCATCCAAACCCCTTTTGGCGAATTCTCCTCTTCTCAAAAAAAGATTAGACAAGCAATCAAACCCTCACGCGCAGCCTGGAGCAGTTCCCAAAATTCTGGGTGTATTTCTCGTTTGTAAAATTTAGCAAAGAAAATTCCAAAGATCTGTAATCAGAGCTTCTTTACGCTGTTTTTTTTTTCTTCCTTCTTGGCTAACTTGAGGGAAGGATCTGCCCTTCCCGAGATGCCTACCTTCCCTGAACACTGTAAATAGGAAAACTTGGTTTGTGTGTTTAGATTTTTTTTTTAATTCCCAAGAACCTTAGTGGGGAAAGGCTGGAAGGAAATCCTGCAAGAACCCAACTCCACAGCTCAGTCTGCACTAATGACTTCCTTCCCTTCAGTGTGAGCACCGCCTGCCCAGCTCCAGCCACACGGAGCAAACGGCTTCTGGGTCTTAGTGCCACGACATCTGCTCCAAACCAAAAAGTAAGCACACAGTTTGAGAGGCACCTAACAGCTCTTAAGGAATCAGAGCCAGGAGAGACCTAAAAGATCAGGAAACCATTTCAAAAGATGTGTCTGAATTTATGAGTTACATCAAGAGAAAAAAGGAATTGAAAAGGGACTCCAGGCCAAAAGGCTACAAAATCGCAATGTGTGATTTGAAGAAAAAAGACTTCAGACACCCGAAAAGATTTTTAGAAATTAGTCAAGAATAAACTCTGCTTCTCTGAATCTAGCACTAATTTTACTATTATGAACTATTGCTATGGAGGTTGTTTCATTTGTCTTCTGTAAAATGATTCCATCTTATTTAAGGAGATACATCTCCAAACACAAGATACTATGTAATTCCACTATTATTTGTTATCCAACATGTCTATCAACTCCTATCCCACCATGAGGCTATTTTGATAGATGGGAATATAATGGGTGGTGAAGCTACCAGAATACTAATGCACCTAATAATAGTAACTGATGTACTACGAGTCCAAGCTCCAACAATTGTTTAACATATTACTCTCCAAGTCCTAGATGCATTGGCAGGATTGGCTGATGTAGGTCATTATATGCAGATTGAACACTAACTATATCTGATTACAAATGTTATTAAAATACCTAAAACAATTACCTGAAACAGATTACTTTTGAGATCCTTTCCAAGCCTAAGAGTCTGAAATTCAGTGGTGAAGGCATTATCCTTTTTATGGTAAAAATATTAACAATTATAGCTGAATGAATAGGTACTTTTTCTTAAACCACTACTCTCTACCAGGACCTACGCCTACATTCATTATCTCAGGCCCTGCAAGGAAAATCTGATCGTTCCATGTGCCAGGTGAGGATGCTGAGATTCAGAGGGGTCAGGTGCCCAACCACAACCACAATACATGGAAGGTGGTAGGGCTGGTATTCAGACCCACAATAACACAACTCCAGAGCCTATGACCCTTTCATAACATGAATCATATCTACCTCTCATTTCAGTTAAACCATGAAGTGCCTCTGGCTTAAGCACCTATTATTTGTCAGCCTTGTTCCAGGCACTAGAAATATGAGTAAGAGGCTGTCCCTGCTCTTGAAATTATATACAATAGTCAGCAGTCAAATGCCAGTAAATAACACCAATACTCTGTATATGTTCTGAGATATTCAAAATCATTCCACACAGCTTAACCTGGATATCCTACTAGCATGAAAAGTTCAATAAATTGCAAACCAAATTTAGCAATCTACCCCAAAATCAGTTTCTCTTCTCAACTTTCCTTTATCTGTCCATAGCTCTGTCATTCTTCCAGGATAACAAAACCTTCACATCATTCTTTATGTGAAGGAATTCCTCTATCATGCCTCTATCACCATGTCCTGTCGCTTCTTCCTTAGCACATTCAAATCCCTACTGCTGACATCTGAGGCCAGGTGAAACCTCTGGGCCTCACCAAACAAACATATGTTAAGTGCCAGCTAGGTACAAAGTAACATTTAGGATAGAAAGTTGTAGGATGAAGTCTCTATGCTACAGGAAATTACAAAGAAGCTAGGACAAAACAGAAAACCTATAAAAAGACAATCAGGCATTGCCTTAGTCAGTTAAGCAACAAAGGAGTTAGGTAGTCAGTAGGTGTTCCAAGGGTTAGAAGGATAAATCATTGTAAACAGCGATGGTCAAAGAAGGTTTCACAAAGGAATGCGAAGTAAAAACTTCAGAGGTTATACAACTCATTCTAGAGCCAAAAGCCAAGCTGCTTACCAGGGTCAGTAATGACCTTCAGGATCTGGACCCTTCCACCTTTCAGAACTCCCCTCTTACCTCTCTTTTGTTCCCTTTCTCAGCTCCTACCCTACTAGCCGCTGCACTGTCCCTTAAATATACCAAGCATATATTTGTTGCACTCCCTATCTGAATCGATCTTCTTCCCGACAGCCTCTTGGCTCTCTTCTTCAGTTCCTGCAGGACTATTTTCAAATATCATATTAGAAAGGCTGTCTCTCACCATTCCTTCTAGAAGAATAGCCCCATGACCCACACACTGTTATGTTCTGTCTTCCTTACTCTTCTACATTGTACTTCATGGCCCTTATGACATATATTTTGTTTATTTAATGTCTTATTCATCTCACAAAAACATAAATTCCAAGGGAGCAGGGACTATGCTCTGTTATCATACCAACACCCCGTGAAAAAAACCTGACACAACAAGCAGTCATCGAATATTTGTTAAATGAAACAATGAAAGAAAATGGGAGAATAGTATGAGCAAAGAGAAAAGCATATGTAAGATGTATTCAAGATACATATATTGACCTCTCTAAAACATAAGGCTTCAGTGAGAATGTCAGAGGCAGAGACTTTGTCTTGTTCAGCTTTGTAATCCCCAATGCCCCAAATCATGCCTGGCACAGCAGAAGTGTTCAATATTCTGGGGAAAAAAGAATGAATCGGTGGGTTTGGGGTGAGGGGATGGCAAGGTATGTTACAACCAAATGGCAGGGAACACTGTGAGACAGAGAAATTTGAACTATATCCTATAGAACGCAGGGCACTGAAGCCGTTCATAGTAGGCAAAGGGCATAACTGAAGCAGCATTCTTTTATTTTTACATTTTAATACACATATTTAAATTGTCTACTGGACGTTACTATCAATTTCCCAGTCACCTAGTTCCATTGTTTATTTAATCATTTTAATTCCAATATAGGTAACACAGTGTTATATTAATTTTAGGTAAACAACATCCTGATTCAGCACTTCCACAGGTGCTCACCACAAGGGTACTCCTTAATCCCCGTGCCAACTTCACCCATTTCCCCCACCCCCCCACCTCCCCTCTGATAACCATCAGCTTGTACTCTATAGTTAAGAGTCTGTTTCTTAGCTTGTCTCTTTCTTTCCTTTGCTCATTTGCTTTGTTACTTAAATTCCACACATGAGTCAAATCATATGGTATTTGTTCTACTCTGACTTATTTCACTTAGCATTAGAGCCTCTAGCTCCATTCATGTCATTGTAAATGGCAAGATTTCATTCTTTTTTTATGGCTGAGTTATATTCCATTATAGCTGGGAAGGTAGACAGATACATCTTTATCCATTCATCTATCCATGGACACGTGGACTGCTTCCATAATTTGGCTATTGTAAATAATGCTGCTATATAAAGAGGGGTGCATGTATCCCTTTGAATTAGTGGGTTTCTTTTTTATTTTTTGGGTGAAGCAGCATTTCTAAGCACTCTAATATGTAACAAAATATTAACTTTATAATATTAATATTATAAGGCTATTTTTTATATAAACCATTAGTTTTTTTTAAACTATGTAAATTATTTAAATTGACCATTTGACACATATCAAAACTAAACTTCCGAGGGGGTAAGTAACTTGCTCAATGCCACACAGCAAGTCAATAGCAATGAAAGGGCTAGGACCCAACCAAGGCTTATAAATCAATGCCTGGGTGATGAAAGCAGAAATCTACAATTGCTTAGGGGCTAAGAGAAAAGTTTCTATTTTCTACTCTGTCTCTGATTTACTGATACAACAAAAATTTTCTGAAGGGCAAGGCAAGTGACATGAGTAAGTGAAACACAGTCATGGATAAGAGAAAAGGGAATTGTGAGTACTGTAAACCTGAAGATACATGAATAATGTAAAAGAGGTAGCTGAGACATAACTTTTCTCAATTGATGTCATGCAGGAGTATCAGTCTAACATTGCCAGAAACTCTAAATTTTCATGAGAAGCTAAAAATTTCCTGATTTTTAACTGTTTGCTCAAAAATTTTAAAGCATCCTAACAGGCCAAACAAAACATGCCTGTAGGTCTAAATTCCATCTGCATGCCATAATTTGTGACTGCTGACTTAAGGCACTCAAGGCCTCACTTTCCCATATGTAAATTAAGGGACCTACATGGTTCCTAATCTGGGGGCTGGTTTTCTGAAGGCATTCATATGCATCCCACCTTGAATGGTCTGTGGACTGAAGAGTAATTTCCCATACTCAGACCATGCTGGACTTAATAAAAAATAAAGTTCTTTAAATGTTGCGGGGGGCCGGGGGGGGGGGGCTTCTGAGAACAGTGAGCTGTATCAGAAAAGAAGACAGAGAAAATATATTTTCTTTCTTGTTTCTTTCCTTTTTTTTTTTTTTTAAGATTTTTATCCATTTATTTATTTGACAGAGAGAGAGACCACAAATAGGCAGAGAGACAGGCAGAGAAAAAGGGGGAAGCAGGATCCTCGCCAAACAGAGACCTCAATGTGGGGCTCGATCCCAGGACTCTGAGACCATGACCTGAGCGGAAGGCAGAAGCCCAACCCTCTGAGCCACCCAGGCACCTGCCCCCCCTATTTTTTAAGATTTTATTAATTTATTTGAGAGACAGAGTGGGAGTGCTTGAGTTGGGTGAGGGGAGGCTAAGATAGAGGAAGAGGAAGAAGCAGGCTCCCTGATGAGCAGAGAGCCTGATAGAGGGCTAGATTCCAGAACCCTGAGATCATGACCCAAGTGGAAGGCAGACGTCCAACTGACTGAGCCACCCAGGCATCCTTATATTTATGTTTCTATGGAAAGGCAGACTCAATCTAAAACTTCAAAGTGATCCAAGATTTAAACTCATTTTCAATCATTTTGAAACATTTCCTTTGGATCATTTATTTGTATGGCAGTTCTTCCCCTGCTGTCTGGTGAGTATTTCAGGTTTCATTCAATAGGTACCACTCGATAGAGGACCATTAAACACCAGTATGATCTTAAATCACCTTATTTATTTTATGTCTTTATTTTGCTTAATCCAAATTGAATTGGTAATTATATCTGAAATTATTTACAGGATTACTATTATACCAATATACTTCCTCCACTAGTAATTATTTATATAAAAGTACCAAGCTAACACAGTTCAAAATGTCATAATTTAGCTTACTGTCTCAAAGACCCAGTATCAAACAGCAAGAACAGTTGCTCAGACCCACAGCTACTAAAATGCATTTTTCACAACTGCTTTATGTTCTAACAGAGCATTTCACAAATCACTTCTCCACAAGCAGATATTGTAAAACAGTTTATTAAAATAGTATTTTCCTCAATAACTACTTGCCTATTCAAATCTGAACAAAAGCAAGAAAGAGGAAATGAATAAAGAAAACATACCTTTTCTCGTCGTTGTAAATTTTTTTAAGATTTCCTTATGAATGATATGTCTGTCTTTGATCATGGGGTAAATGCCTGAAAAAGCTAGCCTTGTACCTACTTACATTTATTGTGTTTCTAAGTAGACTATTCAACATTTGGAAAATATATTAATTTTCCTAAAGACCAAATTATTTTCAAGTATCAAGTATTTAAAGAGGTGTTAGGAAAGTAAAGGGACAAAAGTAGAAGGATATTTGAGATAAAAAAAATTTTCCCTCATTAGTGATATTTCACACAATTGCCTGCTTTCAGAATATGAAGGCCTTGCGTTGCTAAAGAAAGAAAACGAATATAACCTGTTACAGTAAGAATTCTGCCAGAGCAGCCAAGCTGATGCAGGCCCATGGTCCTATTCCTCTGGAGGGAAACTGCCCCATAACATCCAGAAAGAATCCCCAACTAACGTCACCCACCTCACTTCTTTCTACTATCAGGCAGTGTCAGAGGGAGAAAAATAAAAAAAATTTAAAATATAAAAAAATAAAAAGCCCCACCCTTGAAATCCAACACACACTGGCTCAGGAAGTCATTATACACCAGGGACTGTACCAGGCAGCGCTGAAGGAGACAAAAGAGCATCACATGATGTTTGCCCTTGAGGAGATAGCAGTCTGGTGGAGGCTGAAGAACACAACTAATAAAAATAACAATAGCAACTAACACTTAGCGATCTTGCTACTTGTCTGAGTCTTCGGAGCCCAAGCTCTTAGTGCAAGCTAAGTGTGCGAAGAATGCAGTAACTAACAGTATATTCTCTCATTACGACTATGGAAGCCCGAATGAGAAATTAATTCTGACTGTGGTAAATGAGAAAGGTTGTACGGGAGAGGTGGCACAGGATCCTTTCAACAAGCAGAGAAGGGGTTTGGGAGGAGTATTTCAGTGTTTGCAAACATGGAAAGCCAACACATAGAAGCATGAAAATGTGGGCCGTATTAGTAGCTCACCCAATAGATCTGAGACCTAATGCGGGCCAAGGTGTGATGAAGTTAAGGTTAGGAGACTGTAAATGATATTATCTTTAACAATAATAACTATCATTTGAGTACATGCGAAGTATTTTATGTATCTTTTCGTTGATTCTTGCTAACACTCCTATGAGGAGGAACTATTATCATGCCCATTTTACAGAAGAGGAAATTAAGCCTAAAGGGAAGTAAATTCTCAAGTTGTCATGGCTAGAAAGCGGTCAAAAGGAAATTTAACTCCAGTTCCAAAGCCTTGTTCTTGGCTTCTGACTTAGAACGTAGTGATGAGTGGCACAGGGTTTTAACCAAGGTACTGGCAAACCCATTGGGATTTTTATGCTGACTCTGGAAGTACTGTGAGCAACAGAAAGAATGGGAGAACGATAAAGACAGGAAGGGCAAATACGTTTCTGCTGTCATGGAGATAACAGAGGAAGAGGTCTTGATTTCAGGCAGCAGAAACCGAAAAAGGGCCTTCGTAAGAGACATTTCCTAAGTAAAACAGAACCTGTTACAACAGACAGAGAGAGTAGGATCTCAAAATGTTTCATCATCTTTCAAGAGACAAGACATCTCATGCACTCAAGTGTGGATCATAGAAAGAACAAGTCGATACTAGATTCAGTTTGAGACAAAGCCTCAGGTGGTGATCAGAGATACACAGGAGTGTGGAGTAGGGAGGTAAAGGTGTGGTCTGGAACTAAGGATCTATATCTGTAGCTATAGCTATAGATTTGGGGCTCGTTCACATAATGATATTAAAAAGCTTTCAGTGAGGACACCTGGGTGGCTCAGTGGGTTAAGCCTCTGCCTTCGGCTCAGGTCATGATCTCAGGGTTCTGGGATGGAGGCCACATCGGGCTCTCTGCTCAGCAGGGAGCCTGCTTCCTCCTCTCTCTCTGCCTGCCTCTCTGCCTGCTTGTGATCTCTCTCTGTCAAATAAATAAATCTTTAAAAAAAAAAAAAAAGATTTAAAAAGCTTTCAGTGAAAAAAAAAAGATCCCCTCAGGGATAGAGTGTGGAACAAGAAGGAGAGAGACACACAGTACTGAATCTGGAGCAATACTATAGTCCTAAATACAACACGATTCACTGCCCAGTCGAGACAGGTGGGAAAGCTGAGGCAGTAATGTATATTTGGCCAATACTGCCTGATTAGAACCTCAGACCCACCATACACTGGCTGTATGACCTGGATTACTCTTTTTCTGTACCTTAATCTTCAACTCCATAAAATGGAGATGATAATAGCCCCTACCTAAACACGGCTGTTGCAAGGAGTCAGTTATATATATTTAAAATATATAATTATAGGGGTGCCTGGGTGGCTCAGTCATTAAGCGTCTGTCTTTGGCTCAGGTCCTGATCCCAAAGTCCCAAAATCGGCCCCTGCATCTAGCTCGCTGCTCGGCAGGAAGCCTGCTTCTCCCTGCCTCACTCCCCTTGCTGGTGTTCCCTCTCTAGCTGTGTTTCTCTCTGTCAAATAAATAAAAATAAAATCTAAAAAAAAATAAAATAAAATATATAATTATACACACATAATAGATCCCATACATGATGCTATATGTTTAAAGCTGTTGTTGTTTTACTATGCTAATCTGATTTATTTTTCTTTCTTCATCATACCATGGATTTTGTCCTTGTTTTATTTTAAGGCCAACAAACTGCCAAGAACTGATGCTCACGTGTTTCAATGGTATATTCATTTTTGTAATGGGACCTCTACTTCTGTTCATGGCAGAGCAACTGGGACCAGGTGAACTCCCTTGACATAAGTAGAATACTGGATAAAATATAGGAAAAATACTGTCTTCATATTGTTTCATACAGGAGGCAGCACAGTACTATGAAGCCTGAAAGAACAAAACAAAGAGGTGAGCCATACTATGATCAGATCACCCTGGCTTTCTGCGTAGAGACACTTTCTGGACCACAGAGCAGGATGGGGATCCCAAGCAAAACACAATGGTCTTGCTGAGTTGAAGAGATCAGAATTTAAGGACAAAATAGGTGGAACATTCAGGGTAGGAAAATGGAGAAGCTGATTTCTGAGAGGGCTACACAGTCAAGGGTCCCTTGAGTTGTGCCTGAGTACCAAGTAGGCCAGTGGAGGGTGAAACGCCACAAGGTGAGGCAAAGGAAAGCTATAAACTGAAAACTGCCAAATCTCACCAGGGCTCCAAGACTTCTAAGTTCCAACCAGCCAGAGTGGGGGGAACATCCAGGACATTCGGTAAAGATCTCGGAAAAGTCATGTCTTTACAGAAGGGGTAAACTAGCCTAAAGTATAGCTGACCCTTGATCTGAACAGATTTGAACCGCATGGAACACACAGGTCTGTTTGTTTTTTTCCCAATAAATGCAGTACAGTACTATAAACTTACTTTCTCGGGTGCCTGGGTAGCTCAGTGGTTGGGCCTCTGCCTTCAGCTCAGGTCATGATCCCGGAGTGGGATCGAGCCCCACATCGGGCTGCCTGTTCGGCAGGAAGCCTGCTTCTCCCTCTCTCACTTCCCCTGCTTCTGTTCCCTCTCTGGCTGTGTTTCTCTCTGTCAAATAAATAAAATCTTAAAAAAAAAAAAAGAATACAGTATATAAAACATAACATATAAAATACATGTTAATCAACTATTTGTGTTATCAGTGTTTTTTCTGGTCAATTAGGTGATTAGTAGATAGGTTTTTAGGAGTCAAAAGTATATGTGGATTTTTGACCGTTTGGAGGGAGAAGTCGCCATGTTCAAGGGTCAGCTGCATACTCTAAAATGCACCTTAATGAAGCTTAAAAATACACCTTGAAAGAAGCACATTTAATCTACAAGTAATTTAACTATCTGCCGGAATAAAGTTCTATACTCTTTGAAGGAAGACAACAAAATCCAGCAGTCAATGAAAAAGACCAGCATTCATTTTCCAAAGAACTGGAAAGTGTTTCCAATACTTACTAAAGGATACAGGGGCTAACCTGGAAATGCTCTGTTATCTCTTTAGCAAGCAATTAATCTATCACAAAAATACTATGACTGTGTTATAAATTTTCTCATATAAACATGATGAATGAACTATACTATTTGGGGCTATAATCTAATTACTTCTATCAGGGAGCCATAGTCACAGAGCATATTTAATTTTGCTGTTATATAATTTATCAATCTAGGAGAAATTTTAGCACATGTTATCTTCAGCTAAAGTTTATAGAATTTCTCTGAAGTAAATTAAGTTGTCAAATATTTGGGCCAGAATATTCACCTTTGGATTTCTTAACCTTCCAAAAGATATCCTGAGTGTACAAGTGTAGTAATTGCGAGTATGTGTTTTTGTATATAAGTTTTTCTTAAAAAAAGACGCTTGAAATTGGGGCTTATTTACCTTTTTCGTGTTTTAACCAAAAGAGGCTATATTTCTCTGGCTAAGGTTAAAAAAAAAAATAGGGAAAATGAATCTCTTTTCAATCCTAGTACAGGAAATAGGCTATGAGAAAAGAAAGTCAGGAGAAATATTATTCTTAAGGTCCATTTGGAGGCCCTCTAATGACTTATTTAACTTTGTAGTCATGAACTTACAAGCACCAATAAATTACACTCACAAAACCGACACTTCTTCACCATGTTTGTTGAACTGCCTATCTGTACTCCCTGTACTATCTGTACTCCCTCCTGTTTGAGGGGAATTTCCCCATTAGCTAAGTCTTTTTTTTTTTTTTTAATTTCAGAGAGAGAAAGAGAGAGAGTGAGGTGAGGGAGAGAAAGAAGCCTGAAGCAGACTCCTACTGGGCGGAGAGCTCGACATGGGGATCCTGACATAAGGCTCAGTCCCAGGACCCTGAGATCGTGACCAGAGCCAAAATCAAGAACTGGTCACCTGACCAACTCAACCACCCAGGTACCTCTCCGTTACCTAAGTCTTGATGAATGTAAGAAATGTCTTTCAGGACAAACTGAAAAGGTCAGATGCTTACTTTTCCCCAACACACGATAGCTAGGATGAGGACACATATCTAGGCTCAACTTTTTGCCAGAACTTTGAATGTAAAGCAAGTGACACCATGAGTCAGAGCATTTACTCCAACAGCAGCCACAGCAATATCCAGTTCCTATGGTCACCAGGGCCAGTGGAGCTCATCATGGCCTCCATCATCCAGCTCCGGCACCCAGGGCTACTGCAGCACCCTATGGCTAACATATAGGTACCTTCTTATTTAACAGTTGCAATTATTTTCTGTTACTTGCAACTAAGAACCCTGGCTAACTCACACAAAGACATTTGATTTTGTTTATACTGAAACATAAATTTTTCTTACATGAAGCAATATGTATAAGGTGGAGCATTCTAAGGCCCAGTCTTCTGTCCTCTTGTCTACCTATAATTATTCCCTCAGAGATGCCAGCCACTCCTCAGCCTCTAAATACAATCTCTTAATCGATGGCACCCATATTTATGCCTCCAATACCTATCTCTCCACTGAGTTCCAGACTTGTAGAAATGACTGCCAACTCAACATTTCTACTAAGAAGTCAAACAGACATCTCAGACTTAAATAGTCCAAACAACACTCTTGATTTTCCCCCAAGAATCTGGTCCTTCTTTGTATTTTATCTCAATTAATGGCATCTCTATTCACCCAGGAGCTCAGTCCAAAAACTCTACCGTTACTTTGACTCCTCTCCTTGCCCTCAACATCAAACTTGCGAGTCCTCAAAATTTCTACCTACAAATTCTTATCCAAATTCTGCCACTGCTCATCACCTCTGCCATGTCTTCTTTATGCCCTCAACATCACCTCGACAGTAGCTTCCACTTTTCTTCCTGTGCTTCAGTCTCTCCGTGTAGCCTGAATCATCTTTTTTTCAATTAATTAACTTATTTATTTGAAAGAGAGTGCACAAGGAGGAGGAGGGGCAAAGAGAAAAATAGACTCTCACTGAGCAAGGGGTTCCCAAACAGGGCTCTATCCCAAGATCCTGGGATGTTGACCTGAGCCAAAAGCAGATGCCTAACCAAGTGAGCCACCCAGACACCCCTAGAATGATCTTTGTTACAATGTAAATCAGATTATGCATTTCTACTGTTGAAAACCCACTTCAGGGGGTGGGTACCTGGTTCAGTCAGCAAAGCAGAAGACTCTTGATCTTGGGGTTGTAAGTTAGAGCCCCACTACTTAAACTTGTATCTTTAAAAAGGATGGGGGGGGCACCTTTCACTAGGAAAAAAAAAATTTAGTTAAACGTTCCATTTTGATATCAGCTCAGGTCACACTGGGCTCTACGCTGGGTGTGGAGCCTACTTAAAATAAATTAATTAAAATTCTAAAATAATTAAATTATAATAAAATAAAAATAAAGAACACTTAAGGCCTCCCTTTGCACAAAGAATAAAATACAAAGCCTTTACCATTGCCTACAAGGCCCCACATGATCTGGCTCCTACCTTTCACCCTCATTTCTTACCATTATTTCCCTTCACTGAGCTGCAGCCAGACCTGCCTTCTTTTATGACCTTGGTGTTTGCAGTTATATCTGCCTGGAATTCTCTTCCTTCAGAATAGGTATTTCCTTCTCAATCAATTCTTTTTTCAAATAGAGAGCCCTCAAGGAGGTCTCCTCACCAAAATTAATCCCCCTCCCCACATTTACTATGAAGTCTATTACTTTGTTTCCTTCAACCCACATATTATAATTTGAAACTGTATTATTTATTCATGTGATCTGTGTGTCACCCAACAGATTATACTGTCTCTGGCACGGTATGTGTATTGTTCTCCACTATAAAAGACCAATACTTAGGAGAGTTCCCAGCACATGCTTGGTCCTCATTAAATGACTGTTGAATGAATGAGTCAATTTAATGTGCTACAAGGTAAGATAAAATACATACAATTTCCTTTGCAGTAAAATTTTCAGCATGGAATTTACTCATTTATCAAGGGATACTTGTAAAATCCTTCAGTTCTGAAAAGATTTCAGACTCGAAAAGGGGCCATTTCCCTGAAGTCAGCACTACACCTGGCCTAAGTCTAAAGATGTTCAATTAAAAGATATACAAACTTCTGAAAATAATTATTTTGAAAAATCATTTTTTGTCCAATTTTTTTATTGAAGGTATTCCAACACTATCACTATTCTCATTTATATGAGGGAAAATCTCACATTACCCAAAAATGGATGGATAAAATGATCTTTAGATAGTTTAATAAATAAATTTAAAACACTCTGAAAGCCTTAGATGAAGTACAAATCACTTGTCAAAAGTACAATCTCATTTGTCAAAACATGAAAATGAAAAAAGAGAAGACACAGCAATAACAGGCTCCAAGCTGCCAAACTGACAGGCTGTCTTAAGTAAGAGAGTCAAAACATTCATATGCTAATTTTTAAAAGCATTATCTATCTGGCCACCCATATAAAAACATGAGAGGGCTTTTTCTTCTTATTTCAGAAGTGTATGAACGGGTCAGTTGGTAGACATTCTGATTATCAGATTAAGCAACACGAATTGAGGTCCTGAAGAATCTTCTGTTTTTCTGAATGTAGCATAGCTACTAACTGGCCTGCACAGGGAGGAATTCAGAAGATCCAATCCCTACAAAAACTTATCCATTCCATCACTGAGCACAACACAATCACTAGCAGTCATCTGCATATGCAACACAATGCAAAAGATAACTCCTCCTGGGAGCAGTTGGGCTTGTTCTATACTGTAAATGGCAAAAATTGAATAGCAAAAAAATACCAAAACAGGGGTAAGGATTTAGCTAAAATGTACAAATATTTTTAATTATTTTCTTTTTCATTTAATACCTTAAAGGGTTATTTCAATCACATTTCTCCTAAGCATTCCTCCCTCTTATAACACCAATAATTCTAAACAAAAGAGTATCTCCTTCAAATGTTCCCTTCATTAGGTGATGAATTCACCACTGAATGCTTACTTTTTTGAGTCACCCATTTTCTGAGACGTGGAATACAGTCTGGCAATAAAGCTGAAGTTTTGCTCAAATATGCTCTGGTAAGATTGCTGATGTTTTTGGATTCAGATGTTCTGCTGCTAAAAATGAGAATGTTCGCATTTGTATGATTACATTTGATTGGATAATTACATTTATGTGAAATGTCCTGAACAGGAAAATCTGTACAGACAGAAAGTAGATTAGTGACTGTTAGGGTCTGAGGGGTGGGGGGAAATGAGTGGCTGCTAATGGGTACAAGGTTTCTTTTAGGTCAGATGAAAATGTTCTGGAATTAGACCGTGCCTACACAATTTTGTAAATATATGAAAAAAAATCGCTGAATTGTACACTTTTTTAAAAAGGTGAATTTTATGGTAGGTGAATTATACTGCAATATAACTTATTTAAAAATGTGGTCAGATTTCTCCAGTTCACAAAGAAATTAATATATAGTTCTCGGTACTTAAAACTTCTCTACCACAAATTTTTCAAGTCTTTGGCATGAGCTACCTTTTGTCTTCTAGTATCAGACAACAAAAATAAACAATTAGCAAATGAATGTTAACATGAAAACTTGAAAAAAAAAAAAAATCAACATTCTTAGTTAAACGGGCTACTTTATTCCAGAATCATTTTCTAATTATCATTATCTAAATGCATTTGAAAGATATAATAAAAGATGTCACTATATCATAGCTTTTTACCAAGAACGCCATGGCTGTATATGGTGTCTTCTTTAGACACATGAGAACCACTGAAACAGAACAAAGCTAATAGGCCAGAGTTGAAACTAATCTTTATTTTTATAACAACGTATACTAGCCTAACATTTCTCATCCATGACTACAAACTCTTACAAAAAACCTTCACACAAGCCTTTCCTAACCCCACAGAAAAAGCAGATGGAAAGGTTGTCTCTTATAATGCTCACCATTTTAACACCACCACTTCAAAGGTAAAATTTTTAAATTTCAATCTTAAAATACAGGGACTATACTAAGTATCAAAATCGGTTTCAGCTTTAAAAGAAACTTAAAACAAAAACAAAACAAATAAACCTCTGCTTCCTAAAGCACAGTCATGTCTTAATAACAAATCATCTCTGAAAATCCAAAATTCATGTTGTCCATAGAAATTTCTAGCTTCTTACAGTTATTCTTATGTAGATGAGTTTTAAATTATTATAATAACCAAATCAAACAGTATCAGACTGCTTTCATTACTGCTTTTTTAAAAGTATGCTTTATTAAACTGTAAAATGTACCCTCTTTTATTAGTTTTATTTTTCAAAATAATCAAAATAATCTTTGATATTCTAACCCATTCATTCTTCCACATAAATTCCAAATTAATCATGTCATATTTTAGGAAAAATTTATTTGATATTTTTACTGTTTTTGTTACATAAAATTATAGTTCTTATTTCATTATGCTTAAATAATTTTTGCTATGATAAATGTGCCTCTTTTTTTCCACTAAATTTTCTAACTTAGGTTGGAATGTTAAGTGGAATGTTACTTATTTTACTGAACTCATTTTTTCTAGTACCTTAGTCAACTTACTCAGATTTTCTTGGTATTAAGTGTGTTTGCAGTAAATAGTTTTGTCTTAATTTTACATAAAAATCTGTTTCAACATTTTATCTCAAAAAACTTAGAATACAATTCAAAATAATAATAAAGCACATTTAAGTGAGTAAGAAAGCAGTGTCTAAGGATACGAAAATAAATACACTAAACAAACAAGGTAACAAATTCATCCAACCAGAAATATAAAACCTATAAAAGGAGATTTTAGCTTGAAAGTAGTACAGACTTCATTTCAAATTTATATCTCAAAACCACTCTTAAATGAGTGAGACAGTTTGAAAAGTTCCAGATGTATCTAAGCCTGGTTTTCAATAACTTTCTTGATAATCTCCCCTGAAATAGAAGTTCTAATACAAACCAGGATTTGGTAAAGAGAGAAACATCAAAAGATATGTTCTTAAATAAGAGGCTTACTGTTTTTTTTAAAGTCAGTTTCTGAAAGGTAGTATTAAAATATTTACCAGAATAATAACAGCATACTCTGGTTTTATCAGATCATTAATGTCTCATGCACCCCAATAAAAGATATTGAATACAACGTCCAAAGCCCAAAAGGTTTCCTAGCTGCAGGGTCTGTGTGTGTGCGTGTGTGTGTGATGACAGAGGGGGTGGTAATGGCAAATAATTTCATTTGGGAGTTTTAGATCCCTACTCCAAGTTAGTATGTTTTTTCCTAACGGAAAGCCTAAAGAAGGTGAATAAAACCCGACAGAAACTGTCTTGTTTTCACCTTTCTCAAAACAGGATCAGAGTGCCACCTGCTTCCCTCTTCCTGCTTCCCTTTTCCAGGCTCACCCATCCTCTAAGAGCAGATCCAGCTCTTTGCAGAGAGAATGTATTTGCAGAAAGCAGATCCATATTATGCAATTACCTTGCCTTTGTCCTAAGTCTCCAAAGCTGAACCTGACTCCTTGGTGCCTGCCCCTTATCCAAGTTTTTCTACTTTGTCTCTGAATACCAAGAAATCTGAACAAATGCCTGGTTCTTGCCCTCAAAAAGGCCTTGACGCCTAACTTACTATCTGGCTCTGATCTTTGGTACGTGTTTTCTTTTTTCTTTTTTTTAAGAGTTTATTTATTTGACAGAGAGAAACACAGCTAGAGAGGAAACACAAGCAGGGGGAGTGAGAGAGGGAGGAGCAGGCTTCCCGCCGAGCAGGGAGCCCGATGTGGGGCTTGATCCCAGGTCTCTGGGATCATGACCTGAGCTGAATTCAGGCAGTCGCTCAACCAACTGAGCCACCCAGGCGCCACCTGGTACATGCCTTCTTGTCTAGATTGTCCTCTATTCTCAAATACTCCAGGCATGACTGTAACTACAGTTTGAAGGCTCTCCTTTCAGCCTTGAAATGTTGCTCACCCTAAAGAGGAAGAATGAGAAGTTGGAGGAACATGCTCATTCAGAAAAAGGTCAATACAAACAAATAAACATTTTAAAAATGCTCAAGATGCCAAATTTTATGACATGTACATTTTACCATCATAAAAATATTGAAAATAAAAAGAACAAATAATAGAAGTGAACTTCAGAATCTAGAGGTAAAGAATAACTATTTGATGAGTCTGTAAAGCAGACTACTTTTATCAGAATGAAAGAATAAATGAAAGAAGCCAGGTGGGAGTTGAAGCATATTAACAAGAAGGCATTAGTATTAGGATGTTTACATCTAGAGATAAAGTCATGGGTAAGGTAAAGGTTGATTGTAGCGAGATTTTTTTATTTAACTAATTTTTTAAAAATTTTATTTATGTATTTGGCAGAGAGAGGCACAGTGAAAGAGGGACACAAGTAGGGGGAGTGGAGAGGGAGAAGCAGGCTTCCCGTGGAGCAGGAAGCCCGATGTGGGGCTCGATCCCAGGACCCTGTGCAGAAGGCAGACCCAGGCGCCCCTTTATTTAACTAATTTTAATTTAAAAGTTAAAAATATATTGTGGTAAAACACTAACAGAAGGGTAAAAAATAAAATTTTAAACTCGTCCTTCCCATCACCACTAAAATTGTCTACGCATAAACATACATTTTTTTTTTCAAACACACATGAGACAATACTTTACGTACAGATTTGCAACTTGCTTTTCCACCCAAAGGATTATCTAGGACATCTCATGAGCTACCTCCTCTAATTTTAAATGGCTACATTATATTCAAAATACAGTAACTTAACCTATTGGTAGGATCTGATTACCGTATGTTCTGTCCCTTGAAGAGCATCTGGCACACTCCAGGCTTGTTCCTCATTGTGGCCTCCTTGCCCATTGTCATTACTGCATTTTCTATAGTTATCTTCCAAATGCCTAAAACTTTGTTAAAAGCAGGATCTCTATCATTTCATCTTTATATCTCTAGTACCTGCAATGGTGCCTAGTAAGCAGTAATACTTAATTGCTTACTTTGTTGAATGAATGAATGAATGAATGAATGGCTAAGGATAGATAGATAAATGGCTAAGGAGTGTGAGAAATAGCATTATAACTTCTCAGTCTAGCTCTCTCTTTCCATTGGACAATATGATTCTATTGAGTCTATCTTAAAAACACCCTGATAGCAAAAAATACCAAATCTAATTTTTCCTTTGTTTTAAGGTCCTCTATAATTTGGGCCTACCCTCTCTTGCCAACCCTGTCCTCCCTGACTCTAAATCAGGTGACTCTAGTCCATAAACAATGGTCTCTTCTCTGTCCTTTCTATTAGTTATGCTTACCCTGATCCAGATCATGGCTTAATCTGTTGCCCCATTCTGGAACTCTCTCCCTTCTCATGTCCTGCCACCTCAATCACAGCCGTCACTAAGCCCATGTCATAATTCTACTTAGCATATACTATTCGGCTTTAGTTGTTTTCTGGCTTACATATTTACTAGTATTTCCTCTCCTGTTATCTCTTGTAGGTGGGAACCATATTTTAACATTCATAGCTACATTTTATTGAGCAACTGTAATAGGTTGTATTATTTGTTCAAAGTACTCACTGCTCTTCTCTGCCTGGCCCATCCAAAAAGAATCACCCCCCTTTGAGAGTTTGTCTGGAGGTTCTAGCAAGGGAATGCAGCTACGTATATTACTCTTTTTTTTTTTTTGACGTGTATTACTCTTGGCCAAAGAACGGTCCTCATCTATGGGGGAAGGTCATCCTTTTAACCCGAGCTCACAGCTTTGGGAGGGATGCACACAGAGTGATGAGAGAGGAAAGAGATACCACCCAGCCAACCAGATCAGCTGAATCAACCCTGGTGATCGATGGGATAACGGACGTCACAGCCAGATCACCTTCACATCCAGAACCCCTCCCTTTGAGATGAGTATAATTCCTGCCCTACTAAGGTCAGGCTTGGACATATGACTAGCTTTAGCCAACCGAATGGGAGTAGAAGTGACATATGCCAAATCTGAACAGAATTTTAAGATCCATCACATGGTTCCATCACATCTCCTTTTCCTCTGCTATGAGACACCAGCATGTCTCAGATAGGGGCTGAGGTCCTGGAAGAAAAAAAGTTGTGATGCAGGCCTGCAACTGACATGCAGCAAATGAAGAATATACAGCGTGAGTAGGAACTAAACCTTTCTACTTGTTGGCCACTGAGATTTGGGCATTGTTACACCAGCATAATACACCATAAGCTAATACCCTAAATAATAATCCTCATGCTGCTGCTTTCCCTACCCCTACCTTTCCAGTCTCTACAACAACAACATTTCAAATTCCAAGAAGTTACTTGGGGAGTCATATGGCATTCCCTAAACCTAGTCAAAGTGGGGCTGGGGGCTTCCCAAGAAAATTAATCATAAAGATTGAGAGTACCTATGGTAAGAGAGGACTGGCATCTCGGTCCCCATTTGGATAATCAGTTAGACCAGCTGTTGGGGCATTTTAGAAGGCAGATTAGTGGGCCCCATCAGGCCCAAGAATTTACATGACTAGTAAATTTCCAGGTAATGCTGATGCTGCTAGTTAAGCACCACATTTTTTTTAAAGATTTTATTTATTTATTTGACAGAGAGAAACACAGCTAGAAAGGGAGCACAAGCAGGGGGAGTGAGAGAGGGAAAAGCAGGCTTCCGGCTAAGCAGGGAGCCCGATGCAGGGCTCGATCCTGGGACTCTGGAATCATGACCCGAGCGAAAGGCAAACATTAACAACTGAGCCACCCAGGCGTCCCTAGGCAACACATTTTAAGAACAATTGGCTAAGGCAAAGAATAATTGATTGGGCCTAATAATCTGAGAGAACCAGCAGAAAAGGGGCAACAGTGAAAGAGTTTAAACTCCCATCACTGGCATGGCAAAGATGCACGAATACCCAAAATGTAGATACCACAGAAGATGGCTTGGGACATCTACGGGCTATCCCACCCCAGAAGACAACCTTGGGGGTGAGAAGATTCTAGCAGCAGGAGACTTTAGAGCACACCACTAGAGGTAGACACTAAGAGGCTGGAAGAGACAGAAACGGAACTTAGTCTCTCATATTAAGAAACTGCAATGGATAGAGGGAACATTTCTCAACCTCATAAAATCTATCTACGAAAAACCCACAGCGAATATCATCCTCAATGGGGAAAAACTGACAGCCTTTCCTCTGAGATCAGGAACAAGGCAAGGATGCCCACTCTCACCACTACTATTCAACATAGTGTTAGAAGTCCTAGCAACAGCAATCAGACAACAGAAAGAAATAAAAGG